>APFE031537463.1:9120-31780 GCA_000404065.3 Pinus taeda | reverse complement strand
ATATTTTTTATTTATTTTTTCAATTCATTTACATTGATTAACTCTTAAATGCAATATTAGTAAAACATAAGTCAAAATTTCAAAGATTTTAAAATGGAAATAAGCATTCCAAAGATAATTACTACCCAATCGTCACATCAATTAACAATTGATCCCTATTTTTTTCAATAACCCTCTTCTATTTGCATTGAAAAAACTAAATTATTAAAGTAAAGTCCCTTATCTTTATGAAAACTCTAACATGTCTATTACTAGAATAATTTTATTCTACCTGCATACTTGTATAACTATGTGAAAGTGTCATATTTATTTTATTGATGTAACTTAATTGTTTTGTGTTTTGGATTTTATCGTTGGCATCCCACCATATTTAGAAATTGCGATGTCAATTCTCAAGCTTCCCCAAAGAAAAGCAAGTGGTGGAAAAGGACGCTATACCAAAATTCTCTTTCGCTATAACAAAAGTAGGAGGGATAAAATAGGTGAGAGCACCAATGACAAAGTAAAAAAATGTTGTTAATGTGGGTAACTAGGGTATAATATTTGAGACTTTGAAATTTGTTGCATTTAATGATATAGGAAGAAAATTGCAATATAAATTAATGAAGATAGTGAAAAATATCGGGATAATGATAATTTATTTTATTTTTTTGGAAATGTGAAATGTATTGTGGGGTAATTGTTTTGATGCTTATCATGGATTGATTTCTATCAACATTTATCAACTATTTAATTCTTATGATTCTGCTAGTTATTTTGAAATAGTCACTTACACATGGGTATGCTCCCAAAAATTGACAAAAAGAAGATATTTTTTTTCTAATGTGAGATTCTTCTTCTCACCGAAAATGGTTGTCTAAAGAAAATGATATACATCCAATTGATAATATTAAAATCGAGTCCACTTTGCCAACAAAATGAATTATACCCAATTCAGAATACTAAAATCCAGTCCACTTCCAACACAAAATGAAGTGCATCCAATTCATAATACTAAAATTCAATGCACTTGCCCAAACAAAATGAAATATATTCAATTTCTAATTATAAAATCAAGTTAGTTTCCTAAACAAAATGAAATACATCCAATTCATAATACTAAAATTCATTCGAGTTTGATGGAATGATATTAAAAAAAAATGACAATCCATACAAATGAAATACATCCACTTCATAACACTAAATTCTTGTCCACTTAAATAAAAATGATATTATTTTTTTTTAATAGAAATACAATCATCTTATAATATAATTAAAATACATTTAAACCATTAATTTTATTTTCTAAATCAACTTTTCAAATATTCCTAAAATATAAAATTCTATTACCTTTAACAATATTGAAATACTAAAATTCGTTAAAGTTAACTATGAACGATATTAATAGAATTCAATAGAGTTGAGTAGAAATGATATCAAAAAGACAGTTGCCTATACAAAATGAAAAACTTCAATTTCATAATATAATTGAAATACATTTATTTAAATTAAATTTGGAGATAGTGTTGGAATTTAAAATTCTATTTCATTTAACAATATTGAAATACTGAAATCCAATAAAGTTAAGGAAGAATGATGTTAAAAAAAATACTTGGGTATAGCAAATGAAAATGAAATACCTCCACTTCAAAAGACTAAAATCTAGTCCCAAATGTAAGTGTAATTTTGAGAATGCGATGCTGGTGAAGAAATGAATGGGTTTGTATCCAAAATTTTAATATCTTTAACCACACTGAAATACTAAAATTCAATTTAGTTGATTAATGATATTAAAACATATATTTGTTTATATAAAATGAAAAACATCCCTTTCATAATACAATATTAATATATTTGAACTATTAATTTTATTATTTAAAATAAAATCCCTAAATATGACTAAAATTTAAAATTCTATTACATTTTACAATATTGAAATACTAAAATTAAAATCCAATAAAAGAATAAGAATGATAATAGAGTAAGAATAATATTAAAAGAAGATAGTTGCCTATAACAAATCATGAAAATGAAAGACCTGCACTTCGTACACTAAAATCTATCGTCCCGAATGTGAGAGAATTATGAGATCCCTACGTGTGAGGAAATGAATGGCCTGTATCCAAAGTCAAGCTTTGCTTATGTGACAAAAAAAGCGTGTGACGAAACCACCATCGTGGTTGACGTCAGGGAGGTTATATAACGGGGATGTCATTTTTATATTTGTCACTCACAAAACCACCATCATTGTTGAAGTACTGAATAGGAGTCATTATCATGCTCTGTAATTATCATATTCTCTCACTAACAAAACCACCATCATTTTTGATGTCAGGCTCTCAATTCTTTTTTCGTGAATTGTCCAACGTGCGACATCGCCCAAACACTTAACTCTTTTCGTTGTTAACTTGTTTCTCAAACTCCGCCTCACATTCATATTATTTAACATGTTAAAACATTTAATACGCATAAATACATTAAACAAACATTCAACAGCAAGAGACACAGTCCATAATATGCAAGTATGAATTATAAGTAATTCTATTATTTCTTTAGAAATGACCGGGAGAAGAACTCGACCGATGTTTTACAAATTACATAGTTCAGTTGTTGTGCAACTCGGCCTTTGGCCGCTGCACCATTTAGCCTCGCCCTGGAACCCAACTCATTGTTTCCCGTTGAACGTTGTCGTGCCCCCTTCGTTCAGCAGAGGCGCCCCTGCCCGCAGCACGTGCAGCCCGTTCAACTTAGGAGCTCTTGCCCTATGGCTCATGTAGCATGGCCCCCACTCTCCGCTCGACTTCTACCTCTGCAACTCGCTGTTCGGTTTGGCGGGAATTCATACATCGTCTCACCTCACCTTCGCTCACAACTCTGTCGCCTTCGATCGTCGCCGGTGGTGTGACTTGTGACTCATCCACCTGGTTCGCCCACACCTTGCGGTGCACCCTTGACTATTGTTCAACCTGTCCAGCCGTCGTGTGGGCTCATCTCAACTCGCCCTAAGGTAGCTTGCACTCAAACCTCAGAACTCGCTTTTGAATCTTGTGAGGTTACTCCTTGTTTTTTTTCCACCACGCCATTGTGTATTTGTATGATCGTTTGCCAAGGTGGGGGCTTCGACCGATTGCTAAGCCGACCCAACCTTTCAGCATTTACATCATTTTAATACGTCGGCACAGGGTGGGGCCCCTGCACACGGGACCGCCCACCCATATAAGTTTGTGAGTCACCCGACACTTAGCCATTTTGTGAAATGACTTTCACATGTTTGCTTGCCCACTCGTCTAGCCAGCTCGTCACCCTTGCCCTGGGGTGCATCCAAGTCACCGTTTTGTCCACTCAGCTCATCGCCCGCTCGTCGTGCGCCTGTCACCAACATCACAAACTTTTGGTTAAATGCGCTTGATGGGCACATCCGTTTCGCCCGAACGCACCAATGAATCTTGGGCATTACATTCTCCCCCACCTAAGCTCATTGTTGTCCCTGTCAATGCGGCTATCTTCCATAACCTTCTGTCATACTTCACAATCTTTCGCTTCCATCTCCATAGTGAGTCCTCCATTTCCCAACTATCTTCATTCGGTGCATCCTTCCATCTAATGAGAGATTTTTGTCTCATGTTGCTCCCAAGTCTTTTCGTTCGAAGATCCAAAATCTTCTCCAACAAAAGATTTGGTTTGTCAACAATCAGAGCTAGCCCCCTTGGTGGCTCCACCCTGTTTGGGTGTTCTGAATCAAGTCGAAAATTCTTCAACTGACTGACATGGAAAATAGGATGCCTCATATGCATGTGGCCAAAAGACGACCGTTGGTCAAACAAGCAAAACGGTGGAAAGACTTCATAAGAGCTTATGGGGTTAGCTCGAGTGTTTTCAACCATCAAAGGAGAAAAACCAAGGAAGGCTCTGAAATTTGGATGTAAGCCAAAATTTTGGAGGGTGTTACACTCACTATAACAGATCCTAAAGGAAATATTAGTCAATAACATCTAAGTTTTCTAGTGTAGCAACTCATAATATGTGTGAATGCTCAAGTTGGAACAAATGTGTACTCTCGAGAAAAGGAAATTACACTCTTGGTAATGAAATTTGAAATGGAACATGATTGGTCAATCCCTAACCTAAGGATAGAACCTTGAACCATGTCTGACAAATATCTTTCATAACTATGTTTCCCACTTATACACAACTTTCACATAAGGCAAGTCGAAGCAAAACTTACAATGTTATACAAAATATGAAGTATATATATTTAATCTCAAAGTAAATATATAACAATGTAAGTGTGTGTAAAATCATTAAATAAAAAATCTACAATTTGAATCAATCATATTGGCCAATAAATGAATCTTGGGCCTGCATTTTAGTGAAGTAAGGCAATTTTATCTTTCTTCACAAACATGCTTGCCCAACCTTCATTTCAAGGAAAAATTGAATGATTCAATTTGGAAAGGCTCTTTTAATCATAAGTAACATCAATTCAATTAAATTTGTCTAATATATTGACATGAAGGTCAAAGTAAATGTAAATGAAAGTGTTCCAACAATCGTAGTTCATGATGTCACCCCAAAAGTGTCAACAATTTGTGAACATCGAAAATTTCTTGGAAACAAATTAGTTTGTAAAATTAATAATTAAATAGTATCAATTTAAATCAATGAGATTGGCTAAGGAATGAAGCCTAGGTGTGCATTTTAGTGAATTAAGGCAATTTTGGCTTACAGAAAAATGCATTCCCAACCTTGATTTCAAGGCCAAATTTAATGATTCAACTTTGAGAGTATTTTCTTTTCTCATAAGTAACATTCATACAATTTTTTTTTTCTAAGTTAGTGATATGAAGATCAAAGTTAATATAAATGAAAGTGTTGTAGCAAACATAGTTCTCCATTTGGGAAAATAAGAACAACAAAGCCTATGAATTAATTACAGCATCTGTAAGTGAAGAGGTGACTCGCCATATTTTTCCATTTTCAACTGCTTTTGAAGCCTTACAAAAGCTAAAAGAACTCTGTGACTCACATTCTACAATTGAAGTTGTTCAACTCATGATTAAACTCTTCACTCTTGAATTGCAAAATAATGATCCTCTTGCTCTTGCATCCGAAGTAAAATCTGTAATGCATGATATCAAAGCCACTAAGGTTGAATTGGATATTCCTCTTGTTGGAGAGGTAAATCCCCTCTACGGATAGAGGTAATCCCTACTAGCCCAAAAGGGGTCTAGCAACAATCAAACAATGCTACTCTGCAGGTTCCTAGTTGTAATTAACAAGTGGGTAAGAAAAACCTACTTGGATTCCAACGCTATGTTTGTCGAAGAGATGGCTCCCTCGCTCCTTCGCTCCAGCCGATCACAGTCCTCCACTATCCTCGCGGACGGACACCTGCACAAGCAAAGAGAGAGCAAACACGTGCGTAAAATCTACTAAAACAACTATGTATCAGTCAGGAAGGATACAATTTACATTAATCATTCATAGGACAAATGGAAATGGAACCATAAGAGTAATCATCTATCTTTATTAATCAGAAAGTAGAGTAAGGTACAACCGAAGTCCTGACACTGAGTCCTTCTCTAGAGGGTCCAGCTAGCATGTCTTCCAAGCATTCACCTTTGAATCAAATCTCCCAAGTCAAAGAGGTCTCCCTCTCACATACAAGGCGACAAGCTCATAACCTTCCTCAAGCTCAAAAGCAATCCTCACACAACACACCAAATGCCTACAAAGAGCAGCACTAATGCACTAAGAATTCCTCTATCAAAGTCTATGTGTTCCAAACTAGCTGCTCATGGGCAATGGAGGAGCCTTATAAAGGAGAAGGAGTCTCCATGAATAGGTAAAGGATGAGCTTTCCCCCATGAGAAGTGGATGATCAGTCGAACAGACATGTCAGAGAAAGGATAGCGACCTCAACAATGCTAACAGCCAAGTCTAGAGTCATCTGGAAGGCTAGCTGTTAGAACAAACTCGCCTAAACAGGATCAGCGCGGGTGCAAAACTGGGCTGGCGCGCTGGCATCGCAAATCAACTGTAGAAGAGGTCTGGTCAGCGCATAGAGGTACAAACGGAGGGCGCGTTGTCCGTGAAATCGGACCAGCGCGGAAAACACGTGTGCTTCCGCGCTGGCAGCGCAACAGTTACATCATCCTCCGTCGGTCAGCGCGGTTATTTAATAAACAGACGCGATGATTCAATTAACTTAGGCAAAGAGGGTTTTTTAGCCATTTCAGAGAGCATAAGTCAAGGTGAATATGATTTTATGACACAGTAGGGAGACTGACATGATGGCAGTGACATTTTACTGTGTAACACTTAGCACCACCATGAATTGACTAAGTGTATCCAAAACAAAACATATATTCGAATGCACCAAGTCTAACACACCCTTAACCTAGTCTCATTATAAGGATACACATTCTTGGTCTGCTTTCCAATCACACACCCTTTAGACACTCCATCCTACTCCACTCACATCTATGGAAAACTAGGTAACCATCCTATACACTATCGGAAGAGCTCTCTTGTGTAGGTGTCCCATACTCCTATGCCAACTCTCGCTCTGGCTATCACTTTCATGGATGAGAGCCTTCATCGTATTCCCTCTCAATAGATAGATATCTCTCTCCTCCCTACTAATCACCTGCTTCTTGATGAAATCTATCCCCTTCAGCCCAATAGCCACTTCATCTCTCGTAAAGCTGACCTCCAATCCTTTGTCTTTAATGGATAAAACTAAAAGGATATTCTTATCCAAACTTTATACATATAGAACTTTTTTCACTTCCATGATGCCTGCTGAGTCCATATATAACTCTATAACTCAAGTGCCTTGATTGCATACTTGGCCTTGTCACCAAGCTCCACATTTACATCTTTGGGTCCCCTAGTCATGGTGGTGAAGAAGTCTCATGATCCCATCATGTGACAAGATGCTCCACTGTCCACTGACCAAACACCTCTCATGACGGTCCCATAAAGGCAATATACTAGGGTGAAGTTTTTATCAAACTTCTCTACCATATCCTCCATTTATGCAATAGTTTTCATAGTAGTTTTACCCTTGCCATTATTTTTGTTAGGGCACTAATGGAAAAATGTGCAAATTTATGACAAGCAAAACATTTCACTTTGCTCATGTCCTTTTCCTTCTTGTTTTGGGAGGGTGTTCCTCCTCCTTAGTTTTGCTTGGCATTTGCTTTGCCCTTTTTGTCTTGTGTAACAAGAGCAACTTCATTGTTTTCCTCACTAGCCTTTCGTTGTCCTTCGATCAACGAATTTTCCTAGATCTCTTTATGGGTGAAATCGTCCCATAATCAGCTCCAATTAAGAAGTTGTTGACAAGCAAGACTCTCATCCACAAAAGTGGACCACTGCTTCATGCACCTCTCTATAGAATCTTTGACGAGCTCTAAATCATGCACAGCTTCCCCCACAGGTGCAAGCTCATCATGAGCCCGCTAGACTCTCATAAGATAGGAAGTCATGGTCTCGGATATGCCCATTTTAATGATGTTTAACTCTTCCCATAACACCATTTTTTATGTTCTCATTTGTACTATGATAAATATTGATCAAAGCTGCCCACATTTGTCTACGTGTATCCTTCCTGATATGTGAGGAATTATATGATCCCTCACACCATCCAGAATTATGCGGCTCACTTTCATATCCTTGGTTCTACGTTCTATTGTTTGTACTAAATATGAATTTGTTTGCATATCATTGCTTACTAAATCTAAAAGATCATTCATCTTTAGAATCTAGGTAATTCGCTCCTTCCACGGCTTGAAATTGATACCCCATCCAACATATATTCACATTTCAAACTTTTTAATGATGCCATCTTTGTAGATCAACCACGGCCACAAAACCCAACCATGAAACTTAAGAAATAATTATTTTGTTGTAAAAAGGAAAATTTTCTATTGCAAACCCTCATGATCTCATATCTCTCTTTCAAAGTATTCTAGATTGCTTTGATACCGTGTTAAATTTTTAATACCAACCATATTTATTTTCTCATGACAATTTAATTTATCCCTAATTTATTATTTATTTACCCAAATAGTCATTGAATCACCAAAAAATAAAATCACTATTATCTTTAACTTCTACAATTAAAATATGAAGCAAAAATACATTGAGATCAATTACACATTGCAAAAATTTATTAACCCGCAAACAATTCTCCTTCATTTCATTATCTGGAAAATATGGGTTTTTCAACCTACAAAGATACAAGGATAAATACAATTTGTAACATGCAATTCGTGTCCCTCATAATGAATTCGGCCCACGTAAATCAAGCTTAAAGAAATATGCCTCCAAACGAAATCGCTCTGAAGAAATTGGCCTCCAACAACTCAATTTGTGCCTTACTACTAATGCACATTGGAAAAATCCCAACACTTCAAAATGTTGGCCTCCTCTAGAAAAACTCGATCTCCTTCCAACAACTCAACCTTGCAATCTCTTCCAACTCAACCCTCCTAGATTCACTCAAACCCACTTGCACTTCTCCTCCTCTACACACTAGTCACTGAGCCACACAAACTGCAGAGAAAAACACTCTCTCTCATGATGACTCACTCACACACTTGCGCTCTTTGTTGTGTCTTCACCTCCATCGCTAGCCTCCATTTATAATCTTCATTAAGTCCAAATATCTAACCCCAATCTCCTCTCTAGAAACATCATAAAGATCAATGGTTGATATTATTACTAAGTCACTTAAATAATTAAATTATTTATCCTCAAAAAATAACCTAATAGTCCACAATAATTAATTGACTACATAATTATTGTACTTTTCCTAAGTTAAACTTAGGAAAGAACACACAAATCACTAGAAGAGGCAAATAATGTCTTCCACATGCTAAGAAACCAAGAAATTGAAGAAGACCTTCTGATGTTGCTCACATCAACAAATTTGAGGTTGGGCCCCTCTAGTTCTTTCAATTGTCCGCCTATGCTCTCAGGGGCTTTTGATGCCTCTAGGGCTTGGGTGTCTCTAAACTTTGTTTTCTCTAGGTAAATTATATATATTTTTGGTGAGATAGACTTGTTTCTCTTTTGCCAGTCTCATGATGTCTTCTTTTAGGTCGCTTTCATCTTCCCATGGGTAAATTTGGCTCTGATAGCTTTCTCTTGTCGCTCTCTTAATGCACTCTAGTGCCTCCTACACACAACAAGGAAAAGAGACCCATCGAATCAAAAGTCTAAACATATGGGTTAACAAAGATAAAATTCATCTAGCAGTGGGTACTTGGACTGCAACACCCGTGCTCAACAAACTGAATCTATTCACTTACAGACAATGGAAATTAATTGGAAGTTACATCAACAAGTGACTATATCCACAAACCTCCTTCAAGAAATCTAATCCTTGAAATTGAAATTAGATCAATAGGTGGATGAAATTGATGATCTCAGGAAACAACTTGAATGAATAATGGTACATCATTAGGTGAGTGATAATCAGATTGTCAATAGCAACACCTCTAGTCGACAAGTGAGCCAAGTTTTTCCAGATCTCAACTAGCTCCCCATATCAACTCTTTGATGTTTTCCCTCTATAAATGTATTTTTCTTCTTGATCAATTTTGTGAATTTTATGTATGTAGTAGGTTAGGAATAGTCAGGTTTCATTGTAGCTATTTTGGAATCCCAGAAAACTCCTCTCTTGAGGATAGGAACTAGATGAATCAATGTAACTATTCCCATAGTAACAACTATGATCAGGCACAAATTTTAATATCAAATACTCTCATTTCCATTAAAAAAAAAAACATTAATTGAAAAAAAATAGCCTTTTACTATCATGGGATCACTTAACCATTTAAATTGGTATGATTTTACTCAAAGTGATATTAATATGTTTAACCCTGTTTAATAGAATTTTGGGACACTGTTTATCTATATTAATTCAAATTAATTGTATAGGATCCCATTTTGATATAAGGGAACAATATTTAAGTGCTATTATCCATTTATGATTTGATATCAAGAAGAAGGTTTTCAAATTTAATTACATTAATTAGATTAGATTAACTATATGAATTGATTTCAATGTAATGATTGATCGGATACATTGATTTTAACATATGAAAATTTTAGGTTGACTTTAATTATATATTGTGGTATTTCTATGTATAATGGGCATTCATATATGTGCGCATGTATTATATTTTAAGTGTTCCAAATTTAATTTTAGTGTGGGTTGTAATGATTTCAATATTTACTTATTTTATAAAGGCTATTTACAATTGTATTACAATAATTCAAGTTACCATGTCCTCTCATAATTATCAATTGGATGATGTACGTGTTGAGGATGTAAAAAAAGATAAACATGTGAATATGTTAGCTGACAACAACAACAAAGAGAGAAGTTAAAACAAATAAGTGATGAACAAAGAGAAGATGAAAGAAAGTGGAAAATTCAAGAACAAAGGAAAGATGAAGGAAAGTGGAAAAGTGAAGAACAAAGAGCAAATCAACAAAGAAAGTCACAAAAAATGACAACTGAATAGCAACAAGTATAGAGGGAACAAAAATATGAACAAGAAAGGACATATCAACAAACAAAGACACAACAAATAACAATATAAGAACATCAAGAATAGATAAAGCAAAAAGTTGAATGATAAAGAGCATATCAAGAAACAAAAGCACAACAACTGAAAATTGAAGAGCGTCTAGAACAATTAAAATAAATTTTGATTAATATAGATCATATCAAACAACATATCGAGAAATAAATGAACAACAAATGACAACTAAATAGCATTCAAAACAATTAAAATATAAATCTGAATGACAAAGAGCATATTGAAAAATAAAGACACAATAAGTGACAGTTAAGGAACACCAAGAATAACTGAAATTAGAATGACAGAAAGCATGTCGACAAAGAAAAATGTTCCACCAAGTTAACACACATAGTGTAAGATATACAACTTGAATAAGATGGAAATCATATGAAAAAATAAGTTTAGATGATATCGATGCCTAACCTTAATGTATAATTATTGCTCAGAAAAATGATGAAAAAACATCGAGATAGAGCTAATTGAAGAAATTTAAACTGAGGATAATATACTTAATGCATTTCGTGATATGAATACTACACATTAAAAAAATTATGATAGGATTGATCAATTGGCTCAAGTTTAGATGTGTTATGCATGCAAGGACTTATATGTTGGTATTCAGGTATTTAATACAAATATAGGTCCAAAGTGCTTGAGATGTAGAAAATACGGAACTCATCATAGATTTTTAGATTAGAACCAAATGGAACTAGGAAACAACCTTAAGTCCTTAGAGTGCACACACAAGTTGAAAATATGTTGATTGCACATGCACATTCAATTTTGTAGGTTACGGACCATAATACTTTGGTGATAATTTATTATCCTTCTTAGCTTGCTTGAGGGACATTTGTTTGTATGGTTATAGCCGTAGAAATACCCAATCACCCACATCAAAATTTCTTTCGCTGTGATGTTGATCTGCCTATTGTTTCATTCTATTTTGTGCCAAAGTGAGGTTATCCTTTAAGAGTTTTGGAACTTTTTGTTGATGCTCGATGTGATCTTCCACTGCTTGAACCTTAGAATTTTATCTTAAATATGATGTGATGGATAGTGGATGATGTCCATAAAGTGCCATAAATGTGGTCATTTGTACTCCAATATGGAAGGAAGTGCTGTAACACCATTCAGCCGGAGGCAACCATTTGACCATTTTGTCTGTTTATCAGATACAAGGCAACGAAGATATCCTTCCAAACATTTGTTCACTATCTCAGTTTTCCCATCAGATTGAGGATGATACAATGAGCTATGAGCTAACTGAGTACCCAGAAAAGAAAATAATTCTTTCCAAAAATTTCCAGTGAAAATGGGATCTCTGTCGCTTACAATAATCTTTGGGTTTCCATGTAGATTTTGAATTGTTTCCATAAATGCAGTAGCAATTGTACTGGCTCTGAAGGGATGAGATAATGCACAAAAGTGTGCATACTTGGTAAGTCTATCAACTACCACCATGATGACAGTCTTTCCTTTGGACTTGGGTAAACCTGTGATAAAATCCATTGAAACCTCCTCCCAACATTGACTTGGAATGGATAAAGGTTGTAATAGACCCAGGGTCTTAATTGTTTCAACTTTATTTTGTTGGCAAACCAAACATTCCGCCACAAACTTCTGAATATCATATTTAAGGCCATCCCAAAAAAAATCCTTCTTAACCCTGTGGTAAGTTTTTAAAAATTATGAGTGCCCTCCTAAGGGAGAGGTGTGCAATTCCATAAGAATATTTTGTTTGAGTTGGGAATTCTTATAGAGGTGTAAGTGATCTTTGTACCATAACGAATCCTTTTTCTAGCTGAATGTATCAGATGTACTAGGGTCTTTTTGTAACTTTTGAATGAGTGCCCACACTTCTTCGTCATTCTTCCATTCATCTCTTGCTTCGTTTATCCAATTTGGTTGGATAATAGAAATGGCGCAAAGCAATGCTTCCACATCCTCATCCTTTATTGAGAGTGCATCTGCAACAAAATTTTGCTTCCCTTTTTTGTCGATGATTTCAAAGTCATAACCCAACATCTTCGTGATCCATTTTTGGTACTCTTCTGACGATAATCTTTGTTCTAAAAATTATTTAAGATTATCATGATCTGTTTTTACCTTGAAGTGTCTTCCCATTAGGTAAGGTCGACATTTCTTAAGTGCATGTAGTATTGCCAACATTTCCTTCTCATAAATAGCTTTGTGATAATACTTTCCTTTGATTGGAAAACTTTCTAAAGCAATGGGTCTTTCTTCTTGCATTAAAACAACACCAATTCCATTTCTTGAGGCATCACATTCCACAATAAAGGTTTTTTTGAAGTCTGGCGTAGCTAAGACCGATGCTTGGCACATTTCCTCTTTAAGGTGTTCAAAGGCTTTCGTTGCTTTTAGGGTCCAAGAAAATGCATCTTTCTTTAGCAATGTTGTTAGAGATACTGCTATTTTCCCATAATTCTTAACAAACTTGCAATAATACCCTGTCAACCCGAGATATCCTCGCATATGCTTTATGAATGTGGGGATTTTTCATTCCTCAATGGATTTAATTTTGCTAGGGTCTACCTTAAAACCTTCATGAGATACAAAATGACCCAAATATTCCACCTCTTGTACTCCAAAGAAACATTTGGAGGTTTTTGCATATAATT
This sequence comes from Pinus taeda, assembly GCA_000404065.3. NCBI lineage: Eukaryota > Viridiplantae > Streptophyta > Pinopsida > Pinales > Pinaceae > Pinus > Pinus taeda. The sequence goes on along the minus strand of APFE031537463.1, from coordinate 18,561 downwards.
GTTTCTCCTCCAATAATTTGAGCACTCTATCAACATGTTGAACATGATCCTTCCATGACTTGCTATAGATTAGTATATCATCAAAAAATACTAACACAAATTTTCCAAGGAAGGGTTTGAAAATGGAATTCATCAAAACTTGAAATGTAGAAGGTGCATTGGTAAGGCCAAAAGGCATGACCAAAAATTCATAATGATCCTCATGAGTTCTAAATGGTGTTTTCGGAATGTCTTTAGTCTTCATTCTAATTTGATAATATCCTAAATGAAGGTCCAACTTGGTGAAGTAAATTGCTCCATACAATTCATCCAATAATTCATCAATGACAGGAATGGGAAATTTATCTTTAATAGTGAGCTTGTTGAGCTCCCTATAATCTGGAGACATGCGCAACGATCCATCCTTCTTCTTCACCAATACTACTAACAATGTAAACTTTTAAACAGGAACTATAAACTCAAAATGGGAACTCTAGCCAAAAAAACCCCAAAATATCATGAAAAACAAAGCTAAAAATGAAAAGTGTGTATACTAAAACGATGGTTTTTTTTTTGGGGTCAATTTTCAACATTTTTAAAAAATGGCAGTAAAATCGATTTTTTTTGTGCAAAAAACAGCTATTTTTGAGGAAAAAAACACACTAATGTTTTTGGTAGAATATAATTTTTATTTCTTAAGTATAATTTCAACATTTTTTAGTAACGACGATAAAGATAAAATAATGGGATCTGAAACACATTAAAATTCTATCAATTTTCATCCATGTTGTTAAACATATAATAACATGCCACTAAAGATCGCTAAAGTTCTAATTGCTTTCAACCATAACATTAAAGATACAAAAAAAAAAAAAAAAAGGAAAATTTTCAACCATAAAATTAAAAAACCATGAGATTATGAACAAATTACATGACTAAATTAATCAAAATGTCATTACTTGTAGATTGAATGAAACATACATTATATCTCTAAGTTATTGTTGCATTGTAGATATTCTAAACATTAAAAATCATCATAATTAAAACATATACTCAAACAAACATAAAAATGACTCATAACTTCATTTAACACCATACGGAAATCGAAAATTTTATTTCAAGATACGATGCAAACATCAGTTATATAAACTGTCTTAGACAATTATTCCAAATCACTAATATTTTCTTGCATACCATCATAATTCACATCTTCAGATGAATGACTAGATGCAAATGAAGATGTTCCATATTCTTCTCTTTCATAAAATAGTTCCCCATCTAAGTCCATGTGCATTCCCACCATTTCAAGTTTCAAAATTCTTCTGGATCTACCACTGGTTTCAGCAGACTCCCATTTCAACGTTGTTCCCTCTGGTAACAACCTCTTCAGAATCTCTATCGTCTTGAAGCAAAGATTTCCTCTCTTTGTTGAATTGAAGTCATAAACAAGTATATCAACATCCTTTATTTTTTTTAACTATAACGGTTATATTAATTATTTAAAACTGGTTGGGCCGAAACCAAAACAACCATCATTACAATATCTAAAATTCCTTTTAGTTGTAGCTCTCCTTTTCCTTACATAGGTGTAGATTTACTCTAGATTATGGGATCGGGTTCCATGTAGGTTCTTCATCATTCTTGCTTAAGGCTCCTTGTGGCAGGAGGCATGCTAGGTTTGCTTTTGTGTTTGCTTCCTTATTTGAGCCACATAGAATATGGAAAAGGAGATAGGAAGAGAAGTCTTGGAGCATGTATCTCAGCCTTTGAAGTGTCTTGTTGAGCGCCAGATTGTTGAAGTGGTCCTCCAAATTTAATATCTTTATCAAAATTTCAGAGTCCCCGAAGACTTGTATTTCCTTAATGCCTTTTTCACGTGCTATCTGACAAGCTTTTAGCATCCCAAGGATTCTTGTCTGGTTGTTGGTTCTCTGTCCAAGTCTCGAGTTGAAGCTATCTTCACGAATACCCTCTGGGGAGTGGATAACTCCACCTACTCATGTTTTCCCTAGATTGCCTTTGGAGGCACCATCAAAAAAGATTGTTGTTTTACCCTGTTTCCTCCACCAAGCTTGAAAATTTGAGTCTGCTTCTCGTAGTCTCCATACAAGAGTTTTACTGGGGCAAGTGCTGTTCTTTATCTTGTCTTGAAATATATAAGTTCCCATCCATTTTTTTTCTTCCAGGAGAAGCATGTTATCGTTTTTAAGGGGATGACCAGCCATAGTCTCGAGGAGTAAGGCTTTTGCTTTTGATGCCACCTTCAAAGGGGAGTTCAGAATGCTGTTGAAGATCTAGTCGTTTCTGGCGAGCCATATTTTCCAACAGACGTATTTAGGTACTACTTTCTAGATTTTGTTCCATGCTATCTTTCTTTGGGTCATGTGAGGATAACGCATTCTCCAGGTGCTAAAAAGGTTAGCTACTTTGACTTGTGATGGGGCAGAGACATTGAGGCCTTGAAGGATGTAGTCCCAGACTTCTTGAGCAAAAGAGCAATCCACAAACACATGCTCCATGGTTTCCTGGGCTTTGCAGCAAAGAGAACATCGATGTGGCTTGTGAATATCTCTTTTACTCAGATTGTCACTAGTTAGCACTTTCCCATGCATTAATACCCAGGTGAAGAAATTTATTTTGGGGAGACCGAGAGGGTCCCAGACTTGTTTCCACATAGATGCAGTATGGCTCAAAGCTTGTTGTGGTTGAAGAGAGGCAAATCCATGCCTTGCACTGTAGATTCCAGTCTTTCTCGTCCCCATTTTTCCATCAAACGCATGTGAACCGATGCCAATCCCATTAATGCTTCTTTCAAGAGGGTCTTTTGACTACACATTTGATCTGGAACTCGTGGTATTTCCCAATTTCACCATTTTCCAAATTCGTCCCATGTCGAGATATCTGCCAGGGTGAGGAATCCTTGTTACATGAGCCAGTTCCTGATTTCTTTGATTGCTTCATTTTTGCTCAAAGGCGATTGTCCCATTATGTTGTCTTGCCACATCATCATGTTTTTTCCATTGCCAGGAATACGATACAAGTGATTTTGGAAGAACTCTATCCCACGGTGGCAGAGATGCCATATCGACGTCCCTTTGATGTTGTTATCTGAATGTTCCTTAGTGATGAGCCTTTTAGATATTTTTTCTTTATGACCTTATTGACAGGGTGTTTTTTGTTTGAGAAGAGGGTCCAAAGTATTTTACCTCCAAGAGCCAGATTGGTAAGGCCTGGGTCTCTTATTTGCATGCCTCCTTCAGAGATGGGGTGTTTAATTGTATACCAATTCACTAGGTGGAATTTTATTTGGTTTCCTCTTCCTCCTCTCCACAGAAAATCCCTGATAAGTCTGGAGATCTATTCCATGATCTTCTTTTGAGCCAGAAGAAAGGAATCCTGATAAATAGGTAGGGAGGAAAAAACAGATTTTATAAGGATGAGTTTGCTAGCATTGGTGAGCCATTGACCTCCCCAAGCTGTAATCTTGGACTTAATTTTGCTTATTACCTCTTTCCACAATGATAATTTGTTAGGGCCCAAGGTTATTGGTAACCCGAGATATTTGATTTTATCCCAAGAAGAAAATCCCAAAAAGCCTAAGGAGAGGGCTATTCTCTGAATTGCTTGTTGATCCACATTCCACCCGTATATTGCACTTTTCCTTTTATTTATAAGAGCTCCTGATATGCTGCAGAATTTTTGAAGAATTCCACTGTAAACTTAGGCAATCTTGATGGAGGCTCTGCCCAAAAGAAGAGTATCATCTGCAGATAGTGCGTGATTGAGAGGCTCTAGCCCTTTCGTCAACTTGACTCCTGGAGTTGTCCTTGATTTCTTTTCAGTTGTTAGTTTTCTACTTAATGAGTCTACCATGAGAATGAACAAGAAAGGGGAGAGGGGGCAGCCTTGCCTTATTCCCCTTGAGGCTTGGAAATAGTTTATTGGCCTGCCATTAACTAAAGGAGCTAACCATCACTTTTCAGTACAAGATTTAATCAAATTGACAAAGTTAGAGCTGAAACCAAAGGAAAGGAGGACATTGTACAGGAAAGAAAGATTTACCCAGTCGAATGTGTTTGCCATGTCTAGCTTTATGAGCATACCTTGCTTCTGTCGAAGATAACTTGAATGTATAACTTCTTGCACCTGTATTACATTGTCCAATATATGTCTCCCTCTGAAAAAGCCGCCTTGGGTGGGATAAATGAGTTTCCCAAGCAGTGGCTTGATTATGTTTGCCAACAATTTTGTCGGGATTTTGTATGATGGATTACAGAGCGAGATTGGCCTAAACCTGTCAAAAGTGCCTGGGTTCACTTCTTTTGGTATTATTGGAAGAAAGGTAGAGTTAGTACTGCCTCCCACTTTAGATTTTTGATGAAAATATTTAATCATACTCAATAAATCAGTTTTTATTATTCCCCGGCATATTCTATAAAAATGAATTGAGAAGCCGTCAGGTCCTGGTGCTTTATCTAGCTCTATGGACCAAATTACTTTACAGCTTTCTTCCTCTAAGAAAGGTTTCGTAAGACTAGTGTTGTCCTCCTTGCGTACCAAAGAAGGAATGTGAGTGAGAAATTCAGAGATGACTTCTTCACTACCATTCCCATCCTCTTTATAGAGATTCTGGAAATGATCATTTGCTACCTTTTTTAGTTGTTCTTGACCTTTGAGCACAATCCCATCTGAGCAAGTGATTTCAGAGGTATGAGTTCGGGATAGCCGAGCTCTATATTTCCTATGGAAGAATGAGGTGTTTCAGTCTTTAGCATTAAGCCACGGGCTACGAGACTTAAGCCTCCAAGTCTCTTCTTCTTGGTGGAAAGTGTGGAAAGATTTGATTTGGACAGCTTTTTCTTTTTCTAAATCTGAAGTAGAGATCTCCTTATTTTCCATATCCATTTGCAGATCTGTTGTTATGAAACCAGCTCACAGAAAGATAGAAAAGATAGATCAACACCTTATAAATAAGCCTCTTTGAGGGGGCAACCTCCTTTACATTAAACAAATGAACAATTCTTAGATGATACAAATGATAAGACCTCCTTTTTATATATAGGAGTCTAAGGTGTCATAATATAATCAGAGCTGACATAACAATAATAATGTAAGGGCACAATAATAACAATAGTGGGCTTCTATGGGGCACAATAATAACAATATGGTGACTACATGGGTACAACAATATAATAAGGGGTTTGTACTAGTAACAATAAGGGGTTACACTAGTAGTATAGGGGCCTAACATGCCCCTCTCCTTCAAAAGTGTTGTCTTCAACGCTTGAGGAGTTCTTGATGCTTCTGTATAGAATTCTTGTCCTCCCATGTGGAATCTTCAGCGGATAAGTTCTTCCACCTGATGAGAATACTCTGAAATTGATCGATTTCGTAGCTGTCGGGTTCTTGTTTCTGTGACTGCTCTAGGTTCCAATATGATTTTTCCTTCCTTTTCAAGTTCTGGCAATATTGTTTGAATTGGGATATTCTGCAACTTTTGAATGAGTGGCCACACTTCTTTGTCCTTCTTCCATCCATCCCTTGCTTCGTTATCCAATCTGGTTGGATAATTGAAATAACACAAAACAATGCTTCCACATCCTCATCCTTTCTTGAGAGTGCATTTGCAACAAAAAGTTTCTTCCCTTTTCTGTAGACGATGTCTAAGTCATAACCCAACATATTTGTGACCCATTTTTTTGTTCTTCTAAAGATAATATTTGTTCTAAAATGTATTTAAGACTATCATCATCCATTTTTACCTTGAAGTGTCTTCCCATTGGATAAGGTTGCCATTTCTTAAGTGCATGTAGTATTTCCAACATTTCCTTCTCATAAATAGCTTGCTTGAGATGTAGCCATAAAAATACCCAATCACCTATATCAAAAAAAATTTCACTGTGATGTTGATCTACCTGTTGTTTCATTCAATTCTGCACAAAAGTGGCATTATACTTTAAAAGTTTGAAAACTTGTTGTTGATGCTCGATGTGATATTTAACTACTTGAACCTTTTTCTTCTTGATATGTCCTTCTATATTGAGAGTTTGAGGAGTGGTAATTTCTTCCAATGCTTTACAAGATATAGTCAGATTCATTTCTTGATGCTCGATGTGATCTTTCACTCTTGAACATTTTTCTTCTTGATATGTCCCTCTCTCTTGATAGTTTAAGCAGTGGTAATTTCGGCCAATGCATTACAAGATATGGTTGGATTCATTTCTTCTTTCTCGATCTGATATTTTACTTCTTGAACCTTTTTCTTCTCGATATGTCCTTCTATCTTGAGAGTTTGAGGAGTGGTAATTCTTGCCAATGCTTTACAAGATATGGTCGGATTCATTTCTTCTTTCTCTGGGGTTGGGTCCTGGCATATATCCTCTTCTTTTGATATTTATTGATCCTTTTCTTCCTCTTCTTCATACTCTATGTAAAATAATTTCTTCTGAGCACACTTATGACCTTTAGTGCATTTTCTATCACAATTGTAACAAAGCCCTTTTTCTCTTTTTTCTTCTAGTTGTTGTGGTGTAAACCTTGTAGGTTGTGGAAGACTAAGAGAAGAAACACTTCCATAATTATAGTCATGAGTGATGTGTTATATACATATTTGGGCACTTCAACCCCAATTTATATGTCAATAAACTAGGGTTCTTTAAACCCTAAAAGTGTTGTTTCATACCCTAAAGGATCATGGTCAACTGATTACATCATTCCCCAAAAGTTCCACCTGAAAAACCATCCAGAACTGGCCAAAACAAGACCATACTGACTGCTCCACTATCAGGGTGTGACGCATACTGACTCCTACACTAGCCAAGTGCGATGCATACTGAAGAGGCCTTCTGTAGGGTGTGATGAACAAGGATGGACAAATGTCCGAGATAGTTTGCTAAGTGGATGCTCATGGAATCTTCTAGAAACTTCTCTGATGACACTTGCCTCTCTGAATTTGCCCAGGGATGAGTAAGAGATCCAAGAAATCTCCAAGTGGAACCAAAAAAAAAAAGTGGAATGACACTAATCAAAAACCCAGAGATGACTCAAACCCTTACACACATCTACAAATGGATCCCTCATCTGAGAGATCTAAAGGGCTAGCAAAGCGAAAAGACACTAGTTTTCCCAAAAACAAAATGGTGACTCCATTGGGGATCGAATAGATGTTTGTTTGTTATTTTTTTTTTTCTTTATAAACTATAGGCGGAGCCTGAAGTTAGCCAGATAGCCTTCGAACTGCTCTTGCTCTACAATTGCATAGTAGATGAATGTTGCTTCAGTCAATCTCCAGTTTAGTTTATGAATTGAACATTTGACTTACAAGAATTCTAGAGGCCCTTTTGGTAGCTCAGTAACCTCCCAAGATCATTCCTCTGTACTTTTCTCTTTACTATCCATCATAGTTCGGCTTAACTCACTGAAATCAGCTGCAATTTTGAGCCAAAACCCACCTCAGTTGCGCTCCCTGGCCCATCTCACTGTCTATCATTGTCTATCATTGTCAACCAATATGCATCGCACTTCCTGAGTGTAGCAGGTGTGATTCATACTTGTCTCTGTGAAGCATAGGTGCGATGACTGACTAAGCCTATTTCCCTTATTGGAATTTGGGTTCTTTGTCCTTATTTTCAGTTCTGTTTAATTGTTTTGCTGCTTATGAAAAATACCTCATTACTGAAGCCTGCTTTGTTATAGACATTTTTGGGCACTTCAACCCCAATCATAAATGTCCATAAACTGAGGGCTCCTAAGTCCCTAAAAGTGTTGCTTCACTACCTAAAGGAACAAGGTCAGCTGAATTACATCATCTCCCAGAAGTTTCTCCACTAAACTGCTCATAAATGGTCAAAACTGGACCATACTGAAAGCCCAGTGCAGAGGGTGCGATGCATATCACCTTCCCAGTGTACAAGGTGTGATGCATACTGAATTGCTCCTTTGTAGGGTGCGATGGTCCGGAATGGACAAATGGCAGGGACAAAATGCGAGGTGGAAGATCATGGAATCTTCCAGAAGCTTCCCCTCTGACACTTGCCTCTCTATTTTCGACCAGGGATGAGTAAGAGAACATCATTCTCCAAGTGGAAGCATGAACTACTAGAGAGAGGACACTAATCAAGATCCCAGAAGATGACTCACCTCCCTATAATCATCTATATATGGATCCCTCATCACAGAGATCCAGAGGCTGGAATTTTGTATCTTATAGAGAAGTGTTGTTGGTTTTCTGGTGTATATTCATAGTGTTGGGTGATCTAAGCTTTGCTTGAGGTGAAGAAGGGCTTTCTAGCTGGAGGATGATGCTGGTTCAAAACATACGGTTGTAATCCTCTTGCTACTTTTCATCTTAATAAAGTTATTCTAGTTTTCTTCCATATTCTTGTGTACTTGTCTATATATGCATTTGTATGGTTAACGCACATCTGGTCCTATGTTATTTATGAATATAGATCTTTGTTTCTTCGATAGTAGTATATTGTTGTGATTCCACAGGTTCTCTTTGAAGCTGGGCAGACGAAGAAGAGGCGGCGAAGCTCTATCAAGAAGGAGAGGAAATCAAGCGCAAGACTAAGGTTTGTCTTCTTGGTTCTCCTCTTGTCTATTTTCATAAAAGAAAATGAAAGTAGACTTTACTTGTTTCTTTCTAAGATAGCCACCCATCTTAGTGGAAATAGCAACATCCGAGTGGACACTGTTCCCCGTAACAAAATGGCGACTCCGCTGGGGAGCGACTAGATTGTTTGTTAGCCTATCTATCTTTGTTTCTTTTATAAACTTACAGACGGAGCCTGAAGTCAAGCCAGCTAGCCTTCGAACTGCATTTGTTATACAAATTCAAAGTAGATCAATGTTGCTTCAGACTATCTCCAGGTTATGTTTATGAATTAAACAATCGATCTGCAAACAATCTAATTGCCCTAAGTGGTGGCTCTAGTAACCTCTTTAGATCACCCCTGTGTTTTACATACAATGAACATTACTTACTCAACCTAAATCCCTGAACTGAATTGTAAACTGTGAGTGAAAACTTGTTTAAAGTCTCGCATTGGTACCATCGCACCCTGCCTTCAAGGCAGTCTGTATGCATCGCACTTCCCGAGTGTAGTAGGTGTGTTGCATACTGGTTTCACTGTGTAACAGGTGCGATAGTCAAGGAAGGTTAACTTTACCATCAGACTATGGTTTTTTCTCACTGTTTTCAGTCCTATTCAGGAGTTTTGCTGTCTGTAGTCAATGTACTTCTATGAAAACCCCCTTATCTTTCATTATTCTGCCTCCTTAGCGCAAAGAACTGTAAGTGTTTTTATGTATTGTGCGTCATTTTCAGTTCTCTTATGCAAAAAAGTAGCATAGTCGAACTGTCGTTTCTAGATCTGAAAGTGTCATAGCTGTCGTTTTCAGTTTTAGAAGACAATCCCATTGTTCTTGATAGTTGATTATACAGTTACTATTGCATATGAT
>APFE031537461.1:47554-128003 GCA_000404065.3 Pinus taeda | reverse complement strand
ATGTGACTGTCTGCTTTTCTTGTTCATGCTCATTATTTATGGTATTGGTATGCAAAAATAATTCAAATTATAAATAAGGAAGTTTTGATAAAAGAATTAGATAATACTGATTCACCCCCCCTCTCAGTATTATTGTCAACAGGTACCTAGGTGCAAGTTGAGGGTCATTTGCAATCAAGTTATGGGTACTGATGACAACCATTGGATTTGATTGCTCAAATCTTATCATGAGGGGTTCTATTTATTATCTTGCCATTAATTTCTTTATTTTTGCATCCCTTACTTCCTCATGATTTATCCAGGATGCCAAAGCTATCAACTGTAAGTCCCCCAGTTTTGAGTTTGGATCCCATACATTCAGATTGGTCAAGGCCAAGTTGTGGAGGTAAAAATTAGACATTTTAGCTCTATCCTCCAAGGTGATTTGATCACAGATACCAATGAATTGTATACAATCTTGGAAGGGCATAGTGTCTCTGTGCTAAACTTTTGATTTGGAACTACAATGTTCCTTAAGATACAATGCATAGGACTTTGCTAGCATCCTACATTGGATTTCCTCTAAGAATAGACTGGCCATGGATGCCAATTGGCTCTCTCTCTCTTGTGGTCCACTAGGCATAATATCTCACTTTGAGTAGCCATGGATGCATTCTCTTCCTCCAATTAATATTTCATCATTTACTCTTTGTCCCTCAGTCTATTCAGTTCTTTACCCATCTCCTTTAGTTTCTCCTCCATGTGACCTATGTCCTCCACTCCTTTAGATTTGGCAATTTGCATCCACCTATGTGTTCTTTCGCTTTCTTTCTCAAGCTCAAAGAATAAGGGGATGGAAAATTTATGTTGAATGACCCTACCCCTTCAATGAACCTATAGTAGGATTCAAGGTTGGGTTGAGGACTAGGTTCCCTCAGTTCTGGATCCTCCTTCTTTGTTTCTTTCTGCATGATCCCTTCTTTGTCTAAATTTTGAGTTTCCTATAGGTTTGGCAGAGTTTTGTGTAGGATGGCTCTACTTCCTGTAGGTACTTCTATATCTCTTGTAGGAGACCTTTTACTTTGGATGAGATAGATCTAGTGACAGGCCTCCTAACATATGTGATAGGAGACTTGGGAGAGGCTTGTCCTGATGATCCTTCCCCTTGATTTTTCACCAAAGGAGCTATCTTTTCCTGGTTTTTTGGCGACTCTTCAATGACAATAGGAACTTCGGTGGGTATTTAAGGTGTTCCTTGCCTGATCCTTGTAATTTTTCTTGTCCTAAAGTACAAGGGAGTTTGTCTTTGTATCTTCCCTTTTTTCTTGATAGGGGTAATTAGGGCAGTGAGAACAGTTGCTACCTCTTTCTTAGTGGGTTTTGGAGATACCCTGGGTGAATCGTCACCTTATTTTCCTTGCATTGTAGACCTCTATTCTTTCTTGTATTCTCTCTCCCATTTTACATTCTCCTTCTCACTCTTGTCTTTCTCCTATTCTTCTCCCTCTAATTCCTCACTCTGTTCATCAATTTATTCCTGTGCATCTTCTTCTGTCTCTTCACCACTTTCCTTCTCCTTTTCTTCCTCTTATTCCTCCTATATTTCCCCATCATCCTTCTCTATTTCTTCTTCATCCATCTGTATTTCTTATTCATCCCTTTCACTGGCAATGGGGATTTTATCATATTCAAGGGCTTTTATGTCTTCCTCTGTTTGCACGTCTCTAAAAGTTTCCCATGTGGTAGGGAGTCTTAGGTTTTGGAGGGCATCTTCTATGATAAGTCTAATTAACCCATGATGGGCTAGCCGTTGATGGTTTCCTTCTTTCACCCTAATTCTCATATATATCACTGATTAAAGAAGAAAGTAGGGTATGTTTAGTTTATTTTGAGGAGGTGTGTCTGCTCCAAACCTCAGCTCTTGGAGAAGCCTAAAATGGTACCCATATACCACATTGTACCTACCTTCACTTGATATATACTTAATAAGGTGGTAGCTAATTTCATTCCAAGGATATGGCAGGCTTGCTCTTCTGACCCCATTTTTGTCTTCCATTGCCTCCTCTCCCTCCATAAAGAATTTCTTCTTTGTAATTTGGTTTTTACCCTTATCTTCCTTTCTGCAAGGAAACCCTAAAGGAAGAATGGTGATTCTACCTATAATTTAAGGGGTGAGTTCTATAGAGAGGCCTTTGACCAGAATAGTGGCATGGGTCCTAATCAATGGTATGAGGGAGAGAGTAAAGTATCTGGCAACTTGATCATCATATCCCCTTAATTTTTCAAAGAAACCCATCCAATTGTGCCTTGTGAATATCTCTAGTACAGGACAGTGCTGATGAATTCTCACTATGTTTGTGGGTTCCCTATTGTTAAATCCCCCTGTCATTTTTCTCTGACGGATGTGGAGGGTTGTCTATGTTTGATTCCAAATTCTAATGAATGAGTAATTTTAAATGAAAATTTTGTGTATAATTCCCTTAGACTACAATATTTTCAACAAAATGGAAGGCTTTTCTATATATTTTCTTACTTGGAAAATGTGGGAGGTATATCTCTTACCTCCTTGTCACTACCTGATGAAGACAAACTTTAGTTTTTCCCTTTAAAAATGCTCACTGCCAATCCTGTAGGTGACTGTTTTGTATCCTGTAGGATCCTGTAGGTTTTCATGTAGGATCCTGTAGGTGATCCTGCATTGGAAAAAAAACTGCTCACTATCTTTCTTGTAGACTACTTTAGGGCTTGAGAGCAACTTTTCTTTCGTGTAGCCTCGAGATTGCAAATGCCTCTATGCATGGGAATCAACATTTTATTTCGTCATATGGGTGATTTGAGTGGGATGGTGTGCTGGAAACCAGGTTATGAGTATCAATTTTTGGACCATTGGTCCCACTACCACATGGTCATTCTACTTACCTCATAATCAACTCCCACTTTGGGTAGTTGTAGCTTAACCACTTTCGACCTCATCTCTCTTTTCTCCTGACTTGACTGCTGCCACGTGTGTAATGAACTAACTGTATTCTCTTCGTTGACTAACTAAAGGTGGCCAAGTTAACTGGGCACCTTTTTCTTATAAAACCAACTCTTTCACAAGTTGACATGTTTGATCATATTATGCTAACAAGAGAGTGCAATTGAGATACATACTTGTAGTAAGATGCCTTGATGTTTCTTGTTGGAGAGTGAAGTCCTTGTTGTGTATTGGCTGCATGTTTTTTTCTCTTCTTCTTTTTTATCATCCTCCTTTGATGTTTTTCATTAATGTGTAGGTACTGGATGGTGATGTTGATGATCCTACTATAGCGGCTAAGCTCTGGAGGAGCTTCTTCGACCTCTGGATCTCCATGCTGAAGCTGAGTGCAACCTATGATTTTTTGTTTTGTGGGATAGGCCACTACAAGATGTACTGTAGTTGCCTCTCCCTCAAAAACTTTTAATCATTTCTTCACTTTTGGAGCATGAGGATGGTTGTCATGGGTAGAGAAGGAATCTAGGGATTGGTGAATGAGAGGTATAGCCTTCAGGTTTTGTCCCCCTGTTCTCTGTCTTTATCCTCTTTTATATATATTTTTTTAAATTGTAATAATTTTTTTGAAACTGACTTTATTGGATAAATGCAGGGGTGATCATGGTGTTGAGATGGTGAAGTAGATATTTATTTCTTTGACATAAGCAGGTCCTCCCCTTCCTCTAGGGTTACTTTACTTGGGATTCCCAAGCTACTATAATTCCTATAGAATGATCTTGTATATTTTCAGGAAATCTTGTAGGTTTACAGGGAATCTGGTAGAAAACACAGAACCCTTGAAAGCTGAGCTAGATGAGTTGAAAATGGAAGGAATGATGGAATGATGAAGTATATGGAATAGAGGAATGAAAACATGAACTGTATAGGTCCTTTTGAACCCCTATTATTGCTTTGATCCTCCTCCTGTTGACCTGTAAACAACATTTTGATAGTTTTATTTTCTCTCTCTTTTTTTTTTTTTTGAAAACAACTAGGCTACCTCCAAGAGGTTTTCATCCTAGCTTCTTGCCCTGGGTGCCTCAAAAGAGGTTTTCACCTAGAGATCTTTTTTTATCTCTTTTTTTTTTGTTTTGACACCATTGGGATGCCTTAAGCGTTTTTCAACCCAACAGTGAGACTTAGGTGCCTCATGGAGGTTTTCACCTCAGTCTCCTTACTTTTTCTCTTTTCTCTTTTCTTTTTTTTTCTTATTTCTATTTTCAGTGACTTGATGGGGTAGAAGCTGAGACTTGCTCCACTACCATCCTTGTCTTTCTGATGCAATCAATGAATTATTTCTTTGATAAGGGCTTCTTGTAGACCTTCAATCTATGCCCATTGACAAGTAAAGGAATAGCCTCTGTATCAAAGGTTCTTATCTACATTGAACCATTATCATGATATTTCTCTATGACATAACCCCCTAACCATCTATTCCTTAACTTGCCTTCAAAATATTTGTATCTGGAATCATACAACAAAGCCCAATCACCTTGTTGAAATTGTTTGTCCTTTATGTTCTTGTCATGCCAGATATTCCTTCGAACTTGAGTCACTTCTCTGTGCAGGAGGGCCTACATTCTGAACTCATCTAACCCATTCAGCTGGAGCAATCTCTCTTGTTGTGCACTGGGGAGATCTAGATCTAATTGTGCTGCCATTCGCAATGTATTGGACTCAAATTCAATGGATAGCAGGGCCTTTTTCCCATAGACAAACTATAGGGAGTGAATCCAGTGGTGGTCTTCCAAGTGTTATTGTAGGCCTAAGTGGCCTCAACTAATCTATCTACGTAAAAAAATTTGCTGCTGCTAATTGCTTTGGTCAGAATGCCCTCTAGTGCTCTATTGGTCACCTCCACTTTCCCATTAGCTTGTGGGTGATAAGGAGTGGATGTTCTATGCTTGATCTTGTGCTACCTTAACAAATTTTCAATCATCTGAGATGTAAAATGGCTACCTTGATCAGTGACCGGTTCCCTAGGGTACGCAACCTTATAAAATACATTTTCCCTTAAGAACTCAGCCACTTTCTCCTTTGTTGCTCCCTATATTGCCTTGGCTTCAACCCACTTGGTCAAATAGTCAGTGCACACAATGATGTATTGCTTTTTCTTGGATGGAGGGTCAATAGTTCCAATGAAATCCATGCTCCACTTGTTAAATGGCTCGAAAGTCACTTGAGGTTGCTGAGGCATTCCATCCCTTGGAGTAGGCTTTCCCATCCTTTGGCATTGATCACACTGACTAGTATACCTTCTCACATCCTAATTAAGAGTGGGCCAATAATACCCAACTTGTATCACCTTGAGTGTTGTCCTCTTGGCTACAAAGTGACCTCCACAAGGCCCATCACGACAGGTCAGAAGGATGTCAAAGACTTCCTCCTCCCTAAGACATCTTCCCAGAATTTGATCTGGGCCTAGTTTGAAGAGGTTTCCCCCAATCAAAGTGAATGGGGTGGTCTTCCTTGCAATCTTTCTTTTCTCTTTAGATGACAAGTTTGGTGGGAATTGTGCAAACACCAAGTAGTTTGCTATGTTAGCAAACCATGGAGAGAGAACTGAAATGGCGAATAAGTACTCATCTGGTAACTAATCATTAACCATTTCTTCCTCCCCTGTAGGCAAAGTTAATCTAGATAAAAAATCTGCAACAACATTCTCCTTGCCAGGCTTATCAATAATAGTTAGATCAAACTATTGTAATAAAAGTAACCATCTAATAATCTTTGCATTCACATCAGGTTATTCATCAAATATTTAATTCTAGCATGGTCAATATGTACAAATGTTTGGTAACCTATAATGTAATGCCTAAATTTGTTTAATGAATGCACAACAACTAGGATCTCCTTCTCAATTACTGTATAGTTCAGTTCAGCCTTTGACAAATTCTTAGTGATGAAGTAAATGACATAAGTTAACTTGTCATCTATATGGACTAGATATGCTCCTATGGCTTTTTGAGAGACATCAACATGTAAATGGAAAGGAAGGGCCCAATTTGGGCCTCAGAGAATAAGTGTAGTGGTCAACTTGTCCTTTAGGGTGTCCAAGGCCTCTTGATAACTTTTTGACCATAAAAATTCAGAGTCTTTGGCCAATAACCCAAATAAAGGAGAAGATAACTTGTTGAACTCCTTTATAAACCTCTAATAGTATCCAACTAAACCTAGAAAAAATTTTCCATCTCTCTGTTTTTGCCGAGGTGGGACCTTTTGGATGATGACCATTTTATTTGGGTACACCTGCAATCCTTTCTGGGATATTGAATGACCTAGAACAATCCATGCATTCATCAAGAACTCACATTTTTCGGGGCTAAGGGATAGGTTCATTTCAATTCATTTGTTCAAAACCTTACCCAAGTTGGAAAGAGCCTCCTGGAAATCACACCCATAGGGTGTAAAATCATCCACATAAATTTATACTGCATCATGTACTAGCTCAGCAAAGACACTCAGGACTGCTTTGTGGAAAGTGGCAGGGGCATTGCATAGGCCAAAAGGAAGGACCCTATAGGTGAAAGTACCCCAAGGACAAGTGAAGGTAGTTTTATCCTTGTCTTCCGGTCTGATCTAGATTTGATTTTACCCGCTGAACTCATTTAGGAAAGAAAAAAACTTTTTCCCTACCAGGCCATCTAACACTTGGTCAATGAAAGATAGAGGGAAATGGTCCTTCTTTGTTTCTTTGTTTAACTCTCTGTAATCGACACAAATCCTCCACTTCCCATTTTTATTTGGAGCCAACACCAAATGAGAGACCCACTAACTATCCGAGATAGGGTAAATGAATCATGCATCTAACAACTTGTGCAGTTCTTCTTTGACTATATCGTTGAGAGCTAGATTCATTCTCTTTTGAGGTTGTTAGATTGGTTTGCAACCTTATTTTATATAGATGTGGTGAGTACACATCGAGGGGCGCACTCCCTTCATTTCCTAACAACTCCAAGAAAAGGCATCCAAATGATCCTTTAACATGTTGAACAACTTTTCCTCTTGGTGTAAAAAAATAGATAGGTCGATTTTCAAAGTTCTCTTAGGGCCAAATTCTATGGTTTTGACATGAGTAGGGTCTTAATCAGCTAAGCATAGATCAATATGATGGTTATTATTGGCTTCATTTACTACTTCCTCTAACGACAAGGTTCTAGGAGTTAGACTTTGGAGTATGTGTTCAATCAAATCATCATCATCGGGTTGTCCTCCTCCCATGGATAAATGCAGGGGTGATCATGGTGGAGAGAGACATGGTGATGAGTTGGTGAAGTAGATACTTATTTTTTTGACATAATAAGGTCATCCCCTTGCTCTAGGTTTACTTTCCTTGGGATTCGCAAGCCACTATGATTACTATAGGATCATCTTGTAGATTTTCATGGAATCATGCAGGTTTACAGGGAATCTTGTAGAAAACACAAAACCATTGCAAACTGAGCTAGATGAGTCAAAAAATGGAAGGAATGATAAAATGATGAAGGATATGGAATGGAGGAATGAAAACATGAATTGTATATAAGTCCTTTTTATGCCCTCTTATTTCTTTTATCCTCCTCTTGCTGACCTGTAAACAACATTTTGAAAGTTTTATTTTCTCTTTTTTTTCTTTTTTGAAGACGATTAGGCTACCTCCAAGAGGTTTTCATCCTAGCTTCTTGTCCTAGGTACCTCAAAAGAGCTTTTCACCCAAAGATCTCTTTTAGATATTTTTTTGTTTTTTGACACCATTGGGCTACCTCAAGAGGTTTTCAACCCAACAATGGGGCTCAGGTGCCTCATGGAGGTTTTCATCTGAGTCTCCTTATTTGTTCTCTTTTTTTTTTCTTCTTTCCCTTTTTCAGTGACTTGATGGGGTAGAAGCTAAGACTTTCTCCACTACCATCACTGTCTTTTTGATGCCATCAATGAATTCTTGCTTTGACAAGGGCTTCTTGTAGACCTTCAATCTGTGCCCATTGACAAGTAAAGGAATAGGCTATGCATCAATGTTTCTTATCTGCATTGAATCATTATCATGCCATTTCTCTATGACATAAGGCCCTAACCATCTAGTCCTTAACTTTCCTTTAAAATATTTGTATCTGGAATCATACAACAAAGCCCAATCACCTTCTTGAAATTGTTTTTCCTTTATGTTCTTGTCATTCCAGATATTCCTTTGAACTTGAGTCACCTTTGTGTGCAGGAGGGCCTGCGTTCTAAACTCATCTAATCTATTCAGCTGGAGAAATCTCTCTTTTTGTGCACTGGTGAGATATAGATCTAGTTGTGCTTCCATTCTCAATGTATTGTACTAAAATTCAATGGAAAAAAGGGCTTTTTTCCAATATACCAACTCAAAGGGAGTGAATCTAGTGGTGGTATTCCAAGTGGTATTCTAGGCCCAAGTGGCTTGAACTAATCTATCTACCCAATATTTTCTGTTGTTGCTAATTACTTTGGTCAGAATTCCCTCTACTGCTATGTCGGTCACCTCCACTTGCCCATTAGCTTGTTGGTGATAAGGAGTGGATGTTCTATGCTTGATCTTGTGCTGGCTTAACAAATTTTCAATCATGTGAGATGCGAACTAGCTGCCTCGATCAGTGATCAATTTTCTAGGGTACCCAAACTTATAAAATACATTTTCCTTTAAGAACTCATCCACTTTCTCCTCTGTTGCTGCTTTGATTTCCATGGCTTCAACCCACTTGGTAAAATAGTCAGTGCACACAATGGTGTACTTCTTTTTCTTGGATGGAGGGTCAATAGTTCCAATGAAATCCATGACCAACTTTTCAAATGGCTCGAAAGTCACTTGAGGTTGCAAAGACATTTCATCCCTTGGAGTAGGCTTCCCATCCTTTGGCACTGATCACAATGACTAGTATACCTTCCCAAATCCTAATGAAGAGTAGGCCAATAATACCCGGCTTGTAGCACCTTGAATGTTGTCCTCTTGGATGCAATGTGACCTCCACATGGCCCATGATGACAGGTCAGAAGGATGTCAAAGAATTCCTCCGCCCCGACACATCTTCTCAAAATTTAATTTGGGCCTAGTTTGAAGAGGTTGCCCCCAATCCAAGTGAATGGGGCACTCTTCCTCACAATATTTCTTTTCTCTTTGGAGGACAAATTCAGTGGGAATTGTGCAGACACCAAGTAGTTTGTTATGTTAGCAAACCATGGATAGATAACTAAAATGGTGAATACATGTTCATTTGGTAAATGATCATCAACCATTTCTTCCTTCCCTGTAGGCAATGTTAATTTGGATAAAAAATATGCAACACTCTCCTTGCCAGGCTCATCAATAATAGTTAGATCAAACTATTGTAATAAAAGTAACCATCTAATAATCGGGGCATTCACATCAGGTTTATTCATCAAATATTTCATTGGAGCATGGTCAGTATGTACAAGTTTGGTAATCTGTAATGTAATGCCTAAATTGTTTCAATGAATTCACAACAGCTAGGATCTCCTTCTCAATTACTGTATAGTTCAGTTCAACCTTTGACAGATTATTACTAATGAAGTAAATGGCATAAGGTAACTTGTCATCTATATGGCCTAGAGATGCTCCTATGGCTTTGTGAGAGGCATTAGCATGTATATGGAAAGGAAGGGCCCAATTTGGGCCTCAGAGAATAGGTGCAGTGCTCAACTTGTCCTTCAAGGTGTCCAAGGCCTCTTGACAGCTCTTTGACCATAAAAATTTAGAGTCTTTGGCCAATAACCCAAATAAAGGAGAAGCTAACTTGTTGAAGTCTTTTATAAGCCTCTAATATTATCCTAAACCTAAAAAACTTCTACCATCTCTCTGTTGTTGCGGAGGTGGGACCCTTTAGATGATGGTTATTTTATTTGGCTACATCTGTAGTCCTTTATGGGATATTGAATGACCTAGAATAGTCCCTGCAGTCATCAAGAGCTCACATTTTTTGGGACTAAGGGACAATTTCTTTTCAATGCATTTTTTGAGAACCTTACCTAAGTTGGAAAGAGCCTCCTGGAAATAACACCCACAGGGTGTAAAATCATCCATATAAATTTCTACTACATCATGGACTAGCTTGACAAAGACATTCAGGACTGCTCTTTGGAAAGTGGCAGAGGCATTGCATAGGCCAAAAGGAAGGACCATATAAGAGAAAGTACCCCAAATACAAGTGAAAGTGCTTTTATCCTGGTCATCCGGACTGATTTGGATTTGGTTGTACCCGCTAAATCCATCTAGGAAAGAAAAAAAAATTTCCCTGCCAGGCCATCTAGCACTTGGTCAATGAAAGGTAGAGGGAAATAGCCCTTATTTTTTGATTTCTTAACTCTCTGTAATTGACACAAATCCTCCACTTCCCATTTTTCTTTGGATCCAACACCAAAGGAGAGACCCACTCATTGTCTAAGATAGGGTAAATGAATCCTGCATCTAGAAGCTTATGCAGTTCTTCTTTGACTATATCCTTGAGAGTTGGATTCATTCTCATTTGGGGTTGTTAGATTGGTTTGCAACCTTCTCTTATATAAATGTGGTGAGTACACACCGAGGGGTGCACTCCCTTAATTTCCTTGTAACTCCAAACAAAGGCATCCAAATGATGCTTTAGCATGTTGCACAACTTTTCTTCTTGGTGTACAAAAAAAGATGGGTTGATTTTCAAAGTTCTCTAAGGGACGAATTGTATTGTTTTGACATGGGTAGGGTTTGAATCAGCTAAGCATAGATCAATCTGATGGTTATTGTGGGTTTTCTTTACTACTTCCTCTAAGGACAAGGTGTTGGGAGTTGGACTTTGGAGTATGTGTTCAATCAAATCATCTTCATCCATTTGTCCTCCTCCCATGGTTATTTCTAAGGCATACAGTTGGGCTGAGTAGACTGCATCTTCTTACTCCTCTTCTAGCCATAAAGGTAACTCATGTTCTACAGATGGTTGAGTGGGAAGGTACAAGACTGACTGCTTGGACATATGCCCATATTTTATAGTCATATTTCTAGCCCTGCAGCTGATGTAGGCATCAACAATGGCTAATCAGGGCTTCCCAAGGATGAGAGGATAACTATTAAGCTTGGCCTTAGGCTTGAGAACTAGGAAATCTACAGGGTACTCCCAAGAGTCAATGGAGACCATCACATCCTCCCAAATCCCCTTAGGGGTCACTGTGGAATGGTCTACAAGTTGCAAGACTGTTGTGGTCTTCATCAATGAACCCTGGAGATTGGGATTGAGCATGGTGTCCTTAGTCATTACATTAATGGCAGCCCCAAGATCAATCAAAGTGTGTGAGACAATGGTGCCATAGATGTGAAAATCTACTACAGGGCTTCCAGGGTCCAATTACTTTGGGCAAATTACCTACCTCAGCATTAAGTCGGACAGTTTTCTAATGACATTATTGGTAGGGGTGTCCTTTTTCTGCCTCCCTAGATGTTTGAAGAACTTCTCCTTAATCAACTTGTTGTAAATATGTACAAGTGGAATTTTGACATATAGATTTTTCAATCCACCTAGAAGTTCATTCTCTTCTGGGGTAGGCTATATTGGTTGAGTTAATCCCTCAAGAAATGGTAGAGGATTTATTCTAGGCATGCTTTCCTCTCTTTCCTCCTCACTCTCCCTAGGTGGAGGTGGAGGTTGGTTATCTGGGAGTACTCTCCTAGATCTCAGGTTGATTTCCTAAATATCCACAGCATAAGTAGGATATGATGTATCTCCATTGTACACTTATTGTGCATGTCTATTGTTTGGGTTCAGATTTGGCTGGGCACGCATCTTAGGTTGTCTATGTGGAGCAAGGCGTAAAATCTCTGATTGAGTAGGTGGTGAAGGAAATAAAGCTGGAGCATTGTTCTATGGGGGCCTCCACCCCTAAGGTAGTGCATTCCACTGAGGCTGTGGCAAAGCATATGGCTGAAGTGAATGGCTGGTCGACTGGGAATGATACTGAGGTGCAAAAGACCAAGGAGGTGGTGTAGACCATGATGGATGAGTAGGGGGGCCCAAGAGGGAATGGATGTGGTATGGTTAGATATGCATGGGATGACCCTTGCATGCCCTGCTAGTATGGTTGAGGCCCATGAGGTCTCCTTTAATTTATGTAGCAGAGTTGTTTAGTCACACCTTCAGTTCCCTGATACACGGCTTTAATCCAGGAAGAGAAGGGGACTTGTATGTGGAGTGTTTTTCTTCACAGACCTAGCAAAGTTCAATCAGATTCAATGGATATTCATTCTTATGGTGCCTCCTTATGCATCTGTGGTAGAAAAAGGCTAAGGCTCTCTCTGCTTCCTCTAGCATTCTCTTGATGTGCATAGTGTCTATCTATAGGGCAAGGGTTTGCAGCATTTCACTCTTGAAATATTCCAACATATTTCCAATTTCACATTTGATGGATGAATTGGAAGAGGATGGACTAGCCATTGGTTGACTACCCCTACCCTTTTTCCTATCTTCCCTAGAATGGTCCCGAAAGACAGACCTGATATCTTCATAGGGTAGCTGGTAGATGTCCCCTCCTGCTAGCAGGTTTAGGTTATCCAGAAGATCTTCCCTTACCCCTCTGAGTAGGACTAGCTTTAGTGACTCAATATCAAGTGTGCATGTGGTCCTTTTGTAGCTAAGCTGGAATCTTTATTCATAATCCTCTAGGGATTCATCATGCCCTAAGGTCATCCTAAATTTTTTCTCTTTCATGTATATGGACCTACAGTAGTATTGATACTTGTTATTAAGGGCTTGCTACATCTGAGCCCAAGTTGTGATGCTATCCCCAAGTAAACCCATGAACCACCGCAAAGTTGCATCCCTGAGAGTGTATGGGAATAGTTTCAACTTCTGCTCATCGTTGGTGTATTGATAAGTTTTTCATATGACAACAAACTCAAACAAGAAAGTGTCTAGATCTTCTAAGGCCAAGCCATGGAAATGAGGAAGAGAAAAGGGGCTTATGTCTTTTGTCTTGGTATCCCCATTAGTTTCTTTGATGGGAAAGGCACCCTCAATTCTTTCTCTATATCCTCTATCATTTCTATTTTCAACCATTATGTCAGTTGGAATGGTTTCTCCTTCTTCTTCTTCCCCTGTAGGCTCTTCAAATATCTTTGGTTGTTCACCTAAGGGGTCCTCCAATTCACAACCACCGAAGAAGAGGGAAGGTTGGTTGTTTTAAACAGCGGGGGTATTTGGTATAAATTTTCCTAAGTTATCCCTATTCCTACGAGGCATGAAAGAAATGTTTTTTTTTTTTTTTTTGTCTTGTTTCTTTCAAGCTTTGACAATAATTGCAAAATTGAAATCACAAACTAAATGGAAACTAACTGACTAAATGAAATCTCACTTGCAAAATGGAAAAGAAAGAAAACTAAATTACTTTTGTAGAAATGAAGCTAATAGCAGAATGTCAAAGATAAGAAATGGAAGAAAGAAAGTAGAAATCACATATTAGTTAGACACCTCCCTGGCAACGACACCAAAAAGTGATGATCACCAATATTGTAGCAAGAATGTTGCAACTCCTGGGGCTACCAACTTTACTTTATCAACCGAGATTTGTACAAACTTGGAGTTGACATTGTTGTATACACAAGTAAATGTGATGGGTCTACTCATTATCACTACTAACCTGGCGATATACCACTAAGGTTTTTCAAACCAAACTTTATTGATTCAAAAGAAGCTTGATTACCAATGAGGAAAAAGGGAAATCTACACTAGAAATCTTGTCTACTACAGTAAAGAAAAAGACTGAAATAAAATTCTTAAACACATCATTCATCTAATCTAACTGCTAAGAGGCTTTTCTTCAAGAGAATGCTAAATTATCATATGTGCAATCCAAATTTCCTAGGCATGCAATTTGGAACATCAAACATTCTATTATTGTGCATGTAAATGAACAAAATAACTCTTTTTTCTTTTTGTCTTTTTGTAGCTAAGCTCTTTTGGTAATGTGTTAGGTGGATTAGGGATGATGGTGGATGGTCAGATGGCTTGGGAGGCAAGTAGGGGTCTTTTTCTAGCTTGCTAAGGCCTTTTTCCACAATTCGGCCTCAAAACAGGCCAATACAGGTCAACCTATAAGACGTCCTAATGCATCCTACAAGATGTCTTGTATTCCTACAGGATCCCCCATATTCCTATAGGATATAGCTGAAAGAAAGAGGATGGATTTTGAAGGTGATTTAAGGCTTAGAGAGTGCTTAGGACTCCTTCAAAACTCACAAATAGAGTTGTGAGATGGTTGGATTTACTCAACAAGCTTGGAGAAGTATTCTTGTGGAATGATGAATTTAGTGAGGGATTTAGTGAAGGAAAATGATAACCATGGATGGATGAGGTTAGGATGGGGTTGCTAATCATGAAATTTCTCTATACTGCTAAAAATCTTGCACTGCATCAATCATTGACATTTATCCATAAATCATGTAAACAAGGAGGATTTCAATTAACTGAAGAAAACAAAATTTCATGAGATAGCTTCCTATTTCATGGATGGGAGAACTTGCAGAATAACATGAAACCTTGATGAGATATAATGTAAAAGTGAAGATACTAGAAATGAAAATTAAATCCTATTCTTGAAAACTCGTAAAATGCTGACCTAAGTAATAAAAAACCATAAATTCCATGAGAAATCAGAATTCTGTCTTTTTAGGGCTACAGAGGAGTTCTTTCCTCAAACCATGGTCCCTGAAGGGAGGAGTGAGGCCAAATCCAACTACTAATAGCTTTTTGATATTCCTTTATATTCCTAAGCTAATGTTGAAGCAATGCAAAAATGGAAGCGAACTAATCAAATCCATAGCTACTTGTAATGAAATAATGCTAAATACAATTCAACCATTAATCTATGAAATACTCTAAGCATACAACTACAAAAAGACGAGCCTTCACTGCTAGGTTTGGACCCTAACCCAAGAGCTTCAACCCTGTTAGGTCCCTATACTATTAGTGTAACCCCTTATTGTTATTAGTACAACCCCCTTATTATATTGTTGTGCCCATGTAGTCCCCATATTGTTATTATTGTGCCCCATAGTAGCCCACTATTGTTATTATTATGCCCTTACATTATTATTGTTATGTCAGCTCTGATTATATTATGACCCCTTATGCTCATATATATAGAAAGGAGGTCTTTTCATTTGTATCATCAAAGAATTATTCACTTATGTAATGTAAAGGAGGTTGCCCCCTCAAAGAGGCTTATTTCTAAGGTGTTGATCTATCTTTTCTACCTTTTTGTGAGCTGGTTACATAACATGCCCTCTGACTCAACTTAGTGTTGGACCAAGGAAATGCTCATTCTCATTATCAAATCAGAAAATTACATAACAATGCCTTCCACAAGCCTTGAACTCGAAAATGCCTAGTGTTTTTACATAAAAAATTCAAATCCTAATGAGGCTTTAGGTCTCCTTATTTATACATCTGAAGTCTCCAACAGCTTCTTTAAATCTAGGGAGGCTCAGCTCCCAAACTGAAGATGAACTAGCTCTTTAACTCTCACTGTCTCAGCTTCCTTTTGATCTTCATGACTTAGCTACTTGTGACTCTGAGCTAGTGTGATTTGATGGAGGAATATTTGAATGAGTGACAAGTAAAGGAGGAGGATCTATCTCCTACAATCTATTCTCCTTGTCTCATTCGATTTTCAGCCCTTAATTAGCCCAAATTTCCATGATTTTCTCTCAAAAACGTGCAACCAATGCACATTATTCTACTAGGCATAATATCTCACTTTGACTCATCTGATTAAGCAAAATATAATCAAAATATCTAAGAAATTATGAGAAGAGTTTATTTGAATAAGCTAGGAGGTGTATTAAGGTCCATATAGTTACCCAATGATGAGCCTCATCACAGACGCTCAAGTAGAGTTGATAGAAGATACAATTTTTTAGAAGAGGTCCAGAACTACAGGACAAGGGCAATACAACCTTTGGAAGACTGGTTTGAAGGGACAACTTCCAGGCAAAGCTAAATGGTACACCAGAGAGAAGGTGGGGGAAAAATTTCCTCGCCTCATTGAGTAAAATCTTTTGGGGACCAAAATACTCCCAAAATGGGGAGGTGTTATACAAATTGGATCATTATATTGTTTGTCATCCATCTCGATGCATTTGGAGTGGAAAAAGTAGAGGAATCAGCTCATGATACCATTCTTACTAGCAGGGCCTAATTTGGGAAAATGGGGTCTGAAACCTTATAGGAGCATTTTGATGCATCAAATGGCATTTTATAGGGGTAAAACTTTGTCACCTTAGCACCACACATTTTCATGCTTTTATACACACGAAGAGTTTTCCAATAGCATATGAATCACATCAATCGGAGTTCGTATGAAAAATTTATGCCACTCACAAGTTGACCTACCAATTTTCACATCTATAGTTTGGGAGGATGTCACGTGAGCCCCATTATTCATGGAAAAGTGGCT
This sequence comes from Pinus taeda, assembly GCA_000404065.3. Lineage (NCBI taxonomy): Eukaryota > Viridiplantae > Streptophyta > Pinopsida > Pinales > Pinaceae > Pinus > Pinus taeda. The sequence goes on along the minus strand of APFE031537461.1, from coordinate 111,580 downwards.
AGCCACATGTTTGTGATGTGAAATACTCTAAAAGAGTCTATTTTGTAAATCTAGTTAAGAGTTGATGTAGTCAAAATTAACGACTAGTAGGTGGCCACTAGGAGGAAGAGGCATTCCATTCTTTCGAGAGAATTGTGTTCCATAGTTGAGGAAACATAGCCAGGAGAATAGGAGGCAAAGCACACATAGAGGATCTATGTGTTGTAGCAGCCCACGGGTCACAGACATTACTTCTTTGTATCTGAAGCCATATTTCCAAACAGAGAAAGAGAGCAAAGCGGCCTCACCTTCCAGCTGAGTTTTCTCCCGAAAGGGTTTCCTAGAGAGCATATCTTGTGTATTATCTGTGTGTGATCTTATTTTTTCATTATCTACCTTTATGTTTTATTTACTTATACATGCATGCACTAATTACAGTTAACTTTACAGATCTAGAAATTAAATAAAACTTAATAGTGTAGAATCACATATTTTTAATATAATATTATCAGATCTATTGTGACGAACTGACTAGTGGAATATCCATGATAGTTTGTAGATCATCAGAAGAGCAATGAAGATGGGTGATAAAGGTGTTGGGTTATGACTTTTAATTCATCTACAAAAAAGGGAAGAAAAATGTTGTTCCAGATGCACTCTCAATAAAAGCTAAAGATGTGGAGTCATTGTTTTTTCACATTTTCATTATCCAACCTAAGTGGATAGCCAAATCAAGGGATGAATGGAAGAATGATGAAGAGGTGTGGTCACTCATTCACAAGTTACAGCAAGATCCCAGTACATATGATATATTTAGCTAGAAAAATGATTCATTATGGTACAAATATCACTTGTATATTTGTAAGAATCCCCAACTCAAACAAAATATTCTTCTAGAATTGCACACCTCTCCCTTAGGAGGGCACTCAAGATTTTTAAAAATGTACCATAGGGTCAAGAAGGAATTATTTTACGATGGCCCTAAATCTAATATTCAGAAGTTTGTGGTAGAATGTTTGTTTTACCAACAAAACAAAAATTGAGACAGTTAAGACCCTGGGTCTGTTACAACTTTTATCCATTCCAAGTGAGTGTTGGGAGGAGTTCTTAATGGATTTTATCACAGGTTTACCCAATTCTGAAGGAAAGAGAGTCATCATGGAGGTAGTTGATAAACTTACCAAGTATACACACTTTTGTGCATTATATCATCCTTTAAGGCCAGTACAGGTGCTATTGCATTTATGAAAACAATTCAAAAGTTTCATGGAAACCCAAAGATTATAGTAAGTGACAGAGAACCCATTTTCATTGGAAATTTTTGGATCAAATTATTTTCTGATCTTGGTACCGAATTAGTGTTATTACTAAAAAATTATCACCTAGCCATTTCTAACTAGGTGTATCAAAATACATTGTGTAGATTTAATTTTACTATAGTAAAATCACTTTCACCATGGAAAATAATTTCATAAACCACTTTTATTAAATTATTTTCTGATTTAAGTAAAAAAAACTCCATGAGAATAGTTAGATAAATCATTATTTATTTAATTTTCTCTAGGGATGATTACTAAATCATTATTTAATAATTATTCCTTGCCACATTTGACTAAATCCCTTAGGAATATTTAAATAAATCATTATTAATTTGAATTTCCTTATTCATGTTATTAGAATAATTATTAAATCACTATTTAATAGATATTTTGATTTCACACCTTTCTTGTTTCTTGGGAAATAATTAATAAGTAATTTTATTTGTTAATTATCTCTAAATAATGGTATTTAACCATTTTAAATACATTTTTCCTCTCTAATAAATATAATAAATTATTTGAAGTAGTTAGATCTGAATTTGGTTAATAATATTTTATTATTCTCCATTTTCGAGATTAACTCCATACCTTGTTATATAAAGGAGGGTTTTTCATTCATTATTGGCCATGATCATTATCATTGTCAATGTTATTGTCATTTTTATTGACCTCCCATTTTGAGTTCTTCACTTTTCTTTGGGTTTTTCACATTGAGAGAGAAGATCAATTTTCTGAAGTGTCAAGGATATCAAAGGACCCATCCCATGAAGGGGAAATTACAGACCAATCTGTATATCTCCTTCACCAAGTGTTATTAATGAAATATTAATTCATTTAAAATTGTATTTCCAATTGGGTTGTTATACTAGATTCTTTATATTGTTGCTTTATGTTTTGGGTTATACCTTCTCTTACTATAGTTTTTCTACTTGTCTTTTAGATCTAAGATAACAAAAACCATCAACTTGTTCTTAGGGTCACTTGTCACCTAGTGACTTAAGTGAAGTATTTTTGGTACACCTTCAAAGAATTTTCACACTAACAAATGGTGACTCCACCGGGTCTTTAGTTACACATTTTTCATCCAACAAATGGTGACTCGGCTAGTGTAATAACAACTTTCTTCGGTGACTGAAGTTTCAAAAAAATTCAGGGTTTTATTCTATTGTTTTCTTTAAATTTCTATTTGTAGTATTACACCATAGTTTGTCAAATTCTTGTATTTTGTTGGGTTTTTGGTCTTTTTCGCAAGTCACAAGTACCAACGATGTAGAAGATGACAAAATCTATGCGAGATCTACTAACCAAGACTCCCAGGAATATAACACACTTTTTTCCCCATAAGTGAGTTGCAGAGCGCATTTTTTGGCTCAAAACCTGTGTTTTCCTCGATTTCAGGTCGGTGCCTGCATTCTAGAAAATTTCTGGGAATTTTTCAATTTTTTTATAGTTTTTATCAAGAGTGTTGCCTATAGACTAGTTTGGGTTATTCATCTCTATTTTTCAGTCTCCCTTAGGCCTATATCCACTAGATTTGTCTCTTTGAGGAAGGAAGTAGCCCCCTATGGTTTAGAGTATACCTCCACAGTATTAGGAAGAGATTTTCTGAGTGGGGAGCCCAAGGTTTTCAACATTTTCAGACATTATTTTTCATATCTAATCCATTACTTTTTAGATCCATTGGATAGGTTTATTTCACCTTTCCTCCCTTTAGAGTTTGGGTTTGAGTTTTCCCCCTTAGGATCCCTTTGAGCATCCTAGGTCATTAAGCTTCACACCTTTCTTTTCCAACATTTTTCACTTCATATTTTTGTTGAGAATTTGCATAATTTAAAGTAGATTAGAGCCTTTACATCCCAATCCCTTGACATTAGTTTTTTCTTTGCCTCTTTTTGTGTATTTGAGTTGCCTGTTTTGCCTTATATTGCTTAGTTGCTTAATAGCCCTTGTGGGTGGGGTTGTGTGCTTGATTGGTTGTTTATTTTTCTTCCATTTTCAGATTTCTTTTCCCTTAAGGAAAAATCATAATTTTCATTAATATTAGAAAATTACATGTTATAGATGCTTGTAGAAGCATATTATGTATGTTGGGGTGACTCTCCCTTCAAAAATGTTGAGTACAAAAAACCCCCATTGGGAGTGCTGATAGTGATAGAATATTTACATGTCACAATATATATACATCATAGTTTTCAATCAGAATATATACAGAATGGAGATAAAAAATATACAAAAAATAGGCCCTTCATGCCCCTATACTTTGATATCAATATATGGCTTGTGGTAGTGTTGGCTTGAGGGGCCCTGACTTGGGTTCAATGTTAATTAGCCAAACAACCCGTGGAGCGTGGACCAAAGTCTCACTTGAAGCAGTATGGGGGGATGATGGAACCAAGTTTCCACACCTTGAGATGGTTTTGATGTCATTTGATTTCTTCTATCCCCGCTTTCGTGCAAGTGATCTCGCTCTAGGGCTTGTAAGACAAACCCTCTATTCCAGCTTTCAGTACCTTCATGAAAGTATATGATCGACCTTCACACAGCCCTAACCTGGGGCTCAAGTACTTTTGTGTTGTTATGGCTGTGTGCCATGCAAATTCCTCAATTACCCTAAGTGAATTATTTATCTTGCGAATACTTAAATTTATCCCCATGTTTTCAAATATTCATAATTGTGTTTAATTATTCAATGTAACTACATTTATTTGCGCATCATAGAAGCATAATAAAGGAAATTCATAAATAAAATATCCAAACCCATCAACAGGGTGAATACATTGAAATGGAAGAATAACTATTTTATCAATATCTTCCAAGTGTTATAGACTCTGTTCACCCTGCGCACACAGTTTCATGGGTTCACGCACTCAGCTATGGACTTCTACCCTAGGCCTCTGTGCACTCAGCTACAAATCCTCCACCTACGCTACAAAGCTATGACTCTCTTACTTGTTCGATGCCTCTAACTACTTAGAGCTTAGCTCTTTTTATACAAGCCCATGGTCTGCGGACCATGGGTAGGTCTCTTATAGCCGACTTTTATTTATAAAACTAAGGGAAAACTATCCTTTATGACACACAACACCTTCGTGCTCCACGACCACAAAATGTGGAGTCTTTACAATAATATTACAAAAATTGACTTAAGCATGGACTTTTAGCCCCAAGATTGCCCTTGGGGAATCCCACTCCCAATAGGCCCCTGACACAAACATCTTGACTCGCCATCGAGTCACTCGATAGGCATAGAGATCTTTGCACGAAGCCCGTCTAGCTCGACCCTGATGACCACAACTTCGGCTATGCACTAAGTTGCTACCTGCTTCGCATCTTCGACTGTCTTCTTGGTTACTTCCCCTTCACTGTCAGCATGATCCTGTTGTTGTGTTGCTTGCAGAGTCGCAAGCTTTCCTTCAATGTTTCCTATGACTACGTAAGCTTCCTCTAGCTAGGGCTTTAGTCACACCTTTAGCACTACTTCCTTGTGCACTGCTGTGTCCACCTGTTCCTTCAATTGCTTGGCTTCCTGTGCAAGCTTGGCTAACCTCTGTGTTAGTGTGACGTTTTTCCCTATGCTATTAACTTCATCATAGCATTGTTGGAGTTCGCGCACTTCCATCTCTAGCCTCTAGATGTTTGGGTCCTCTTGCAAGTTAGTAAGGACCCCAAATGATTGTTCGAATGACTGTGTGTAGTCTGCTACTGCACTATCCACTACCGCGACTGCTTTTGTGACAGCGGCTGCCCATTGTTCCTTTACCTTTGGTGGTGCTGACAATTGAGGAATCAACTAGAGCTCTGTAATTTTCAATTTCAACTCCAATTGAGCCCACGCCATCTCTATCCAAGTGTCATGCACCCCTGTGGCCAATTTACAGATGCAAACCTTGACTAGCTCTTCCTTCAGAATGGCCAATTTTAGGACCATTCTGCAGGCCTCCTCCATGACTTGTATGATCTTCTTGCTCTGGTTGGTCACCTCAGCCTTGATGACGATGGCAGCATTCCTTTGTAAGGCCATCTGCTCATTTTTTTTTTCTATTCACTTATCACTTGGAGGGTGTGGTGCTCGTGGGCCCTCCGCTCTGTGATTACTCCATCCTACAAAAGGTGGAGTGCTTCATGTGGGAGCGCTACCAGGTTCAATCCCACTCCCTTCAAGGCATTGATAGTGGGTCTATCTGCTTGATTTTCTATTATCATCGCTCCATCTGGAAACACTAGCGCACAGGAAATCTTTGTGCGCACCATATCAATAGCCTATGATGTGATGATAGCTAAGCTGGTAGACACTGTACCAACTTGCGATGCATGGGTCTACAACTCTTGCAGTTCAGTCTCGATGGCCCCTAGGATGATCTACTGTTGCTTCTTAAATTGTTGTAGGGCCTCCACGGTGACATCTCTGAGTGTGTCACTGATATCATATAAGTCACCGTCTGTTAGTGTGATAGGGTCCAGCGAGGTCTTGGTTGCCTTGGATTTCTTTCTAGACAATCATTTTTCTAACTCTCTCAGGCACTTAATGTAGGTGGATGTCTCTTGAGGGTCTGTTCCATGCTACTTTGTGTCCTACTCTTCAATCTCAGGTGAAGGCAACCACATGCCTTTTTCAGACCCACATTTTGCACCACCTGTTTGTTTTCCTCCCTCCTTTCCTCCCTATTCTTCCCAGGCCTTCTCAACAGCCTCCTTTTTCCTCTTTTCAACTAGCTATGCCATCTTCAGCTTGGCCTCTTCCTTCTTCTTTTGTGTGACATACTTGCTTCCGCCCACCGTCAAGTCCATGGAGGTGCACCACTCCGCCAGTGATTTATCCAGCACTGCATCGATGGCATCATCTATGGCTAGGTATGAAAAATCATACCACTTCTATGCAGGGTCCTTCAGTGCCCTGATTGATATCTGATGGAAATCAACTTTAAATTCAGCATAGCTCTACAAGTTATCATATAACGTGGGCAACAATCACGGCTGTGATTGATGGCCATCTTGACATTTATTTCCATCAAGATCCAGAAGATGTTGTTGTCTCGAATGCACTCTGCGTCCTTGGTCACCCATAACGAAGCATAATTCGCTGCTTTACGAAGGTCCAACGTGACCGAGGGGAATTAACTCTCTTCTACTAGCTCCCATGCTATGAGCACAATTGAAAGCAAGATCCACACGTAGTGGAATTTCTTTCCTTACTCTTGTGCTTCTCGATAGTTCGCCAGGAACTCTCTGCGAAGGTAGTCCAACTAGTTAAATTAGTCTCCTTCCATGCACTATTGTGCGAGTGCAACGACATGCATCGATACCTCATCAGCGCTTCGGGTCCAAAAAACAGAACCATTTGATGGCTTGAGGAGGCCTGACCTAGGTTGAGCGTTAATTAGCCAAACAAATCCCTACACTACTAGCCCTTTCGGCATCAACGAGCAGATCATGGACCAAAGTCTCACTTGAAGCAGTATGGGGGATGTTGGAACCAAGTTTCTGCACCTTGAGATGGTTGTGATGTCGTTTGACTTCTTCTATCCCTGCCTTTGTGTAGGTGGTCTCACTCAAGAGCTTGTAAGACAAACCCTCTATTCCGACTTTCAATACCTTCGCAAAAGTATATGATCAACCTTTACACAACCCTAACTTGGGGCTTAGGTACTTTCACACTGTTATGGTAGCGTATGGTGCAGATTCCTCAATTACCCTAAGTGATTTTCTTATCTTACCGAATACTTAAAGTTATCACCGTGTAATCAAATATTCATAATTTCATTTAATTATTCAATGTAACTGCATTCATTTGTGCATCATAGAAGCATAATAAGTGAAATTCAGACACAAAATATCCAAATCCGTCAACAGAACAAATACACAAAAATGGCAGAATAACTCCTTCTATTAATATCTTCCAAGTGTTATAGACTTTGTTCACCCTGTCCACATAGTTGTAGGGGTCCACACACTCAACTGCAGAGTTCTACCCTAGGCCTCTGCGCACTCAGCTACAGAGCCTCTACCTATGCTACAACCCAAGACCTAGACTTCTTGCTCTAAAGCTATGACTCTCTTACTTGTTTAATGGCTCTAACTACTTAGAGCTTAGCTCTTTTTATACAATCCCATGGTTCATGGACCATGGGTAGGTCTCTTACAATCGACTTTTCTATACAACACTAATGGCAGACTACCCTTTATGAGACACAACACCTTTGCACTCCGCGACCACAAAATGCAAAGTCTTTACAATAATATTACAAAAATTGACTTAAACATGGGCTTTTGGCCCCAAAACTTCCTTTGGGGGATCCCACTCCCAACAAGTAGTACTGGTAATGTTCCCCGTCCACCTGTTCCAAAATAAACCATGAACCCCTAGGTCTCACCACGGCCTCCTTGTAAAGTTTGTCGGAAACTCGATTATGTTCCTTGTATATATGGTGATAAACAATGGAATCAAATTGGGCTCTTAAACAAAGTGTATCATCCAATATATTCCTCAGAGAAAAAGCATGACAGACAGATATATTGTTGAACCAATTAATAATGATCTTGGCATCCCCAAATATTCACAAATGTCTACACTATTTTTCTAATGAAAATTGTAGAAGATGTCTGAGGGTGATTAGTTCAGCAAAATTGTTTGTCGCATTACCCATCCCCATCTAGATTTTGAATAAATGAGTGTCAGATAAATACAATATGGCTTCTCCCACACATCCCATCTCTTGTGCAAAGCTATCAAAATAGGCCCAAGCGATATTTTTGTCAATTAATTCAAGGATAACAGTGCGTTGTGAGGTAGGTTTATCATTATCAGATATTAAGGAATAGATGGACAATACCTGGGTGGAGATTAGATTCCAAAGAAGTGTTATGTTACTGAATATAAGCTTGTTCCTAGCAATCCAAATGGCCCAACGAACAAGGACAGGAATATTCTGAGACTTTAGTGGCTCAACCATCAACCATCAAGTATTCCAAGCCTCTTGAATAGAATTTCCTTTCCATTTGGTGGGTAAGGGAAGAGGCAAGAGAATTAGTCCCCAGAAATCCACTGTAACAGGACAATGTAGAAAAATATGATCAATGATTGTAGATATTTGATGGCATAATCAACACCATGAAGGTCCATTGAAGGAGAATTTTATAAGGTTATCCCTAGTGGGTGAATTATTCCAAATAGAATTCCACATGAATAGTCTAAAGCAGGGGGTGATTTCATTGTCCACAGTATGCTCCCCCACCTCTCAAGAACTAGAGGTTGATAAGAAGAATATATGATAGGGTATCCATCCTTGGGGGTTTATTTTCCATGCTTAGCCTTTTCCCATATCAATTCATCATCCCCTTCAATGATCCTGACATGAGATTCTATGAGGGAATTAATATAGTTAAGCCAACCTTGATGTCATATGTTTGGTATGGCTAGTTAGATAGATTATTTCTAAGCTTGGGAGAAACGATCAGACTTCCTAGTTTCTACAATCTGATAAAGATGTGTGAAACCAATATTGGATAGGAAATTAATCAGTTCCTATGGTAGACTGTATGCATTTGCGCTTCCTGTCCAGGAGTCTAGTCCTACTCTAATAGAGGTACCTGACATAATCTGTCAGGTTAGACCATCACGAATATATGAAATAGAATTAAAAACTACTTTCCAGATTATTGAGATGCATGTCTTATTCCAAGAAGGTAATCTAATCCAATCCAAAATATGAGGGGGGTAAATATATTTTTGAAGTACAACCTCAGTCCATAGACTATGTGTTGTGAGATTATGCCACCCCAATTTGGCTGCTAGAGTAGTGGAGAAATGAGTTAGCATTTTTAATCCCCACCCTCCCCATTTCTTAGGGAGAGCTATCAGTTCCCAATGGACCCAAGAATTATTCCCTTCCATATAAATCTGCAACATAATTTTTGTATTCTCGTAAGGATGCCCCTTGGCATCCATGCCATGGACATCCAGTAGACAAGAGTTGCTTCCAAAATAGATTTCATGAGTAGAAGGCATTCGACCCTTGATAGGTATTTATTATGCCAAATATTGATTCCACATTCAATCATTTCCATAGCCATATTCAATCTGGAATTCTATAATGAATTGGCTTAAGGTGAAACCCAAGGTACTTGAGGCCATCATCCATAGATTGTAAGGTAAAGGGGAATATATAAAGTGTGAAATGAATCTTGTGGGGAGAGAAACTAGATGTTATCATGGTATATTTACTGTAATTGGGATCCATTCCTGTAGCTATGTTAAATAGCAAGATAACAGAGTATATATATGTCATATCCCCAATACTTACATTAAGGAAAAGAAAGACATCATGTAAAATAATAAGTGAGTTAATGTGCATTTGTTGGTGATCTTAATGCCTTGTATGCACCCTAAGTGACACTCTTCAGTTATGAGTCTGCTAAGGCCTTCTACAATAAGAAAAAATAGTAGTGGAGAGAGAGGACATCCTTATCTGAGTCCCCTTTCCTCATGAAAGAATGGAGATGCAAAGCCATTAATAAATATACTGAAGGAAACCTTAGTGATACAACACATTATCCAATTGATCAACTCTAGAGGAAAACCCAAATGTGTTAGTAGAATTCTAATATATAGACAACTTGCATGATCAAAAGCTTTAGAAAGATCAACCTTAAGCATCATACCTTTCAATCGCATCATCTTGATGGAGTGGAGAACCTCTTGTGCTATAACAATAGCATCATGTATTTGGCAATTGTTGAGGAAAGAAAATTTCACCGGTGAGATATGTGCTGAGAGGATGGGTTGGAGTCACTTGGCAATGATTTTGGCCATTATTTTGTAAATATAATTGCAGAGTGATATTGGTAAAAAATCATTGAAGGATTCAGGAAAATTTGTCTTCGGTATGAGAGCAATAAAGGTGGAGTTGAAGGCTTCACACATGCGACCTGAAGTATAAAATTACTCAATAATGCTTAGAAGGTCCTCCCCATGTATATCAAAAAAGGCAATATAGAACTCAACAGGCCATCCATCAGGTCTCGGGCTCTTGTCCTTAAACCATTTAAGTGTGGATTCTAGTTCCCCCATTGAGACAGACTTAAGAAAATCCTTAGCATCCTCCTGTTCCACATAGCGAGGGAATAAACAAACCACTCTTATGATTTCAACCAACGATGCATTACGAGGAGCCTTATATAGGTTACAGAAGTGCGATGAGATGAGAGAGGCCAGATATTGAAATGATTGTACCCATTGTCCCTGATCATTTGTCATCTGCCAAAGGGTATTGATAGCATGGTAGCCATTGGCAAATTTCTAATATAATTTCATATTATCATCCCCCTCTTTCAGCCAAATTTCTCTGCTTTGGAGCCTCCATGATTCTTCCATGTCCTTCAATATTTTATCTTGATCATCAACTAGAGAAGTGAGATGTGACTTAAAATCATCAGAAAAATAACCTCTTCCATCCTCATCCTCTAAGTTTTCAATCTCAAACTCAATAGTTCAAAGTGATTCATCATCAAGCAATCATTTGTTATGGGCCCATTTCATGGAAATACGCTTGAGGCAAATGAGATTATGCGAGAACCCTCCAATATGGTTTGACCCGAACTGGGAGGATTTTCCTTCCAATAGTCAGATACGAGATGGAGATGCTTAGGATCATTCAACCATGTTTCATTGAATTTCAAAGGTTATTTGGGCTTATGATCATGGCCACTGATTTCAAGATATATGGGGGAGTGATCTAACAAAACCCTTGATCCAACCCACTGTCTGTAATTTTAGTACTTCCTTAATAGTCTCTCTGTGATAAGGAAGAAATCCAATCTTCGAGCTAGCATAGCATCCCCTATCCTCCTGTTCCACCATGTTAACCCATGCTCCTCAAGGATGCATTCAAATGCATCAGATAGGGAGCCAATTTGTGCATTGTGTCCCCATGATTCAGCATGTCCAATAGAAAAATTAATATCACCACCCAAAATGATATTATCAACTTAAAGGGGACCTGATCTAAGAAGATGTTCCTAGAAGGTGACCCGATTGTGGCAGGGGCCATATACATTGACCAATGGAATGTCTAGACAAATATCAAATGAATAAATGTTCACCCCAACGTATCCAAACCCTCCCTAGATATTGGAAAATTTGACCATTCTAGGATTGAACCCCAAGGCGATGCCTCCAAATTTCTCACACACATCCAAAGCATGAAATTTCTAACTAGGAGTCAGTGATTCAAGGCTTGGGATAATGTGATCAATAAGCCCAAGTGTCTCCTCTAAAAATATTACACCCACCCTCTATGTATTCAAGAGTTTGGGGAAGGCTAGTTTTTTTATGGGACTAGCTAGCCCTCGGTAGTTGAAAGAGAGCCACTTCATGGGGGGAAGACACCAGGCTATTATGTGCTCGAAGAACCTGATCAATAGCTATTTGATGACCAATAGCCACATCAACACCATCTTGTAAAATAACTTTCGAAATAGAGGGGGGATGACGATGAGGTGGTTTAGGAGGCAAGGGGGGGAGATAATTCCAATACCACATGAATCCTGTATCAGAAGGTGTTTCAGGGATCAAAGGCTATAGGAGTGTGCGTGGATAGAGGAGTCTGATGCCTCCCAGGGAGCAACCGATAGGCTATGCTCTGGGAAGGAGGAAGGGTATAGGAAATGATTGGGGAGGGTTGATTCAAGGGGAAAGTCAAGGAGGGGGGAGCATATACAAATGCAAAGCTACTATGAGATGCAGAGGAGAATATCACAGATGAAGAATATGCAAGGGAATTGAAAAAATAATAGAGATTGGAATTACACAAAGAAAGCACAGTAGTAGCCACCGCTCAAGCCCTAGTGAGAGGTGGCGAGAGAGCCCGAACGTGAGATGTTTCACGCTTCTTCTCATGTGCCTTTTCAGTAGTCACTGGTATAATACCCAAAGGAGCATGTCGAAATTGAGCATCTGGGGTGTTCTCTTGATCCACAGTTTGATGTTCCTCTACAGTGGTATTCTTTACCAGAGGAAATTCCTTATAGAGATGCCTGACTTTGTGGTAGCATCGACATTGGAAGGGTACCCCTTCATATTCCAAGATCTGAATGCAAGTGAAATGCTTTGAATAGAGAGTGATTTGTTGCTCTGATCATTCCAAACTGTCCAGATGGACCAGTATCTGAGCTAGGAACATGTTACTAGATGAAATATATGATTTATCATGATCGAGATAAGTACCCAGAGCATTGCCAATGCGCTTAAAATTTTCATCAGACCAAAAATGAAAGGGAAATCTGGGGAGTCTTACCCAAAGGGTTTCATCTCCCAATTATTCCCTCTCCAGATCAAACATAGGACTCCATCTCTTGAGCAGTGCTGGGGTGAGCTCGATGTGTCAATACCTTGGAGAGTACCCATGATGTTTAATCAACCCTCTAGAAGTGTAGAGTGAACCAGCCTCATGCAAAGGTGGTAACAATCAGAAGTTCTGATAGTATGTTCCCCCAAATCTTGGAGATCCATAGTTGAAGCCTAGTTGATGAGTAGGTATGCCTTCAAATGCACCCAACCAGGACCCAGTCTGCAGTATTGACAACTTCACCCATTTGTATACCGTCCCCAAAGCAGATTGATACATCTCGATTCTTTTCCTTGACGCACTTTGATTTCTTTCCCTTCTTTAATTTTTTGTTGCGCTGAGCACCCAAGGAGGGTTCAGGTGGAAGATCCTGCTCTTTCTCTCGCTTTTTAGTATCACTTACCACTAGGCAAGTTGGATTCCCTTCGGAAAAACCCAATGAGGGAGGGCCAAATAAAAGGGTACTCAGTTAGGTAGATCAAGGCCCAGAGGGTATATCGAAAGGGTTTGATATTGGCACAGAGGAAGAGGGATAGATTGAAATGTTGAAAAGGGGAGAAATTTTATAACCTGGGGGGTAATAAGAGGGATCAGGGTCTATGCAAGAGGTGAGGAAGTGTAGGGATGCTAGAGAGGGAGGAGGGGTAATAGAATCCGGCTAAGGGAGGGGAACATTGAGAAGTTGGTTGATAGTACATGAGGGACCGAGATCTGATAACAACGAAAAAGAAACCTCCTAGTGGAAACCGTGATGGGAGGGAAAAAGCAAGGATAATGACACATTCGTTATCGGGCAGGGTGGGGGGGGGGGGCACTTGTGGTCATCCAGATGGGGACTGATGTAAAGGGACCTTCCAAATAGTCCAACTAATCCATCTCCATGCTTCCATTACTGACAAACTAAGAGATGTCTGTGCCAACTTCCAGGAAAGTCAGTCATGTAGGTATTCCTCGAAGAGACCATGGTGGGTAAGTCAGAGGCAGTGGTATGTAGGCTGGAAGCATGACCGGGGCAGACAGTGTGTTGAGTGACTTTGGGAGGAAAACCTGAACTGACCTCTATGCAGGTTTGAGGTAGATGCAGGTGCTCCATCCTCATCTTACCTTCTCAGGCAAAGTTTTCTAAGTTGTAGAGTTACTTTTCCTACCCTGAGCTAAAATAAATCTCGTATGGATGTTTATAGCTCCCATTATTAATAGGAAATAGTTAAGGTTTCTCTGTCATTTTCAAATTTATTTAAAGTATTTTCAACATTTTACTTTTAGCAGCACATGGAATCATGAAACATGCTTAATCAACTCATCCAATTGACCCATAATTTTCACACACACAAACCTTAAGAGAATGTGATCCTGGTTAACACCACTAAGCCAAGACTTTAAACACTACACCTTAATAGATCAACACACATAGATTAAGACCACTTGCACATTAGGGCCAAATAATGTTTGTAGTGTAGGTGTAGGGTCAGTGGGATAGGCTTCCAATAACACCCATCAGTCACTTTTCATTGAGACATAGAAGTTGACATATTAGGGAGCTTAAAATCCTTCACCATCCCATGGTAAAATCCAGAGTGTGTCAAAAACTTGATTCAGAGGGGGTTAGGCTAGGTCATCATGTGAGTAGTTCTCCTCAGGGCTACCCAACCCCTGGAAGGGAATTCCATACGATGGATGACTACCAAGAAACTCAAGACTCGAGCAGCCCATGGGATGAAGGTAAATGTAGTAACCAATCTTAGGAAAACACCTTGTAGGAATGGCTATGGGAAGCAGTTAGTTCTCTACCCCACATTTCTTTGGACAAATCTGCTTGCAAGGATGAGATTGCATCAAGTAAGAAGTTCTTTGGAATTCCATCTAGGACGGTAGATCTAGGATTGTTTGAGTATTTTTATCACCTATAGGCTAGAGCTCTTTTTATTTGATAGTATGTGTTTTCTCGTATTAGAGTAACATAATTAAAATAGTTAATTTACACTTGGCACCACTGTACTAGGTGAGCTCTTTTTATTTGATAGGATGTGTTTTCTCGTATTAGAGTAACATAATTAAAATAGTGAATTTACACTTGGCACCATTGTACTAGGTGTTTCCTTGCTGTTTGTTTCTCTTTTATTTCTATCATTTCCCTTTAGTCTAGACACCATCATGCCTCCAAGTCATTTCTCAAATTGAATTCGAGGTCTTCACCCTCAGTTCTCATTAGGCCATATTACTCCTCCTTTTCGAGTTCGAGTTCATCCTCCCAGTCCTCCATCGAGTCATCATTCTGACTCAGATTCTGTTGATTCATCTTTTTCATCCTCTGATTCCACGTCTTATCAATCCCATATCGCCATCATGTCAAGAACCCAAGGTGGCAACACAAGTGCTAACCAGGGTGCACCCACTATAGGAACCCCAACTAGTGTGGTCACTCCTACTCCCTTACTTCCTTTTTTCATTGGTTTAAGTCTCCAAGATTTTAACGAGCTTATCAATGACCCTCTTCTCCATGATCCCACATGGCCAGCAATGCCTACTAAACTCCCTTTAGACATCCCAAAGTTCGAAGGTAATCTTGGAGAAGATCCAACTAATCATTTTCGCTCCTTCCATATGTGGTGTTCATCTAACACCATTACTGAAGACTCCATTCATCTTCGGTTCTTCCAACCCACGCTCACTAGAGCTGCTTTGAAGTGGTATGTAGACCAACCCAAGGCAACCCATTCCACACTAGCGACTCTTTTCATAACCTTTATTTCATATTTCCAGTTACCTATCTATTATGACATCAATACTGAACCTTTCACTTCATTCCATCAAAATTATGCCACCCACATTTATGACCATGTTCAGGAATGACATAGAAGGAGGAGTACCTGTAGAGCTCCTGACTTCGAAGACCGATTCTATATCGATTGGTTTCCTAGACCAATGTTGGCCCCCATTATAAAAGATGTCACATCAAAATTTCCTCAATCTGAGGAAGTAGCACTCCAAATAGCTCTCAAATTTAATCTAATTTACACCCAGTTAGGTTATGTTTACATTGTCATCCCTGATCTGCCTCGGTTTGGTGATGCTAGCATGTCGGGGGAATCTCATGCCACATATGGCATAGTTGGAACCATTTCACACCCTCATCCATATTATCCACCTCATATGAGTTATGGTCACACCCAGGGAGGGACCATTTCCATATACAATTATCCCTCCCCCAATCCTCCTAAGGGCAATCCTTATCTAGGTCCTAGAACACCATATTCATATCCTCCTTATCATCAATAGATGCCTAGGCTAGTTGGTGCTCCTCCTGCTTATACAAATACATCCCCATCTCCCTATTATCCATATGCACAACGTAGTGCTCCAACCCCATTGACACCAACACCTCAGCCCACCATGCCTGCTCCCGCTTCGCTGCAGCAACCACCTCCTCCACAAGAACAAGTGTAAGCTTAGAAAAGTGAGACTAATCCCCATAACCCCAAGAAAAGGAATCAGGGGAAGGGTAATAGGAACCAATAGTAGTAAGGTAATCAAAGCAACCAGGGTCCTCCACCCAATGCCCCTCAAGGTACTCAACCTAATCTTGCAACTCAACAATAGGGTGATCAACCCAAGCATAACAAGAATATTTGTACAAACAAACCTTGTGCTTTTTTGGAGTTTATGGTCATTATACCCATGAGTATCTTATTTTACCTCAGATGTGACAAGCTTGGGAAGCTCAAGAAACTTCTTAATGATCACAGCCCACCGCTCCTCCTCCTCCTCCTGCTTCATCCCAACCGGTTGTGCTTACCAATCCTTTTCCTCAACAAGGATTCATAGCTACTCAGCATACACAAGGTTAAGCAACCCAATGATCTCCACCACCTCGTCAATGTGATTATTAGATTCTCATGATGAATTATACTAAGATAAATATCGAGCAAGTCAACCTAGAGACTCGATCTCACCCATATGACAAGCCACCTGTGTTGGCTTGAGGGGGATTGGACCCAAGTTCAGAGTTAGCTACACTAACCAACAAACCCTACACTACTAGCCCTTTTGGAAGCAACCCACGTATTATAGGCTATAGTCTCACCCAAGGTAGTATTGGGGGATGCTAGAACCAAGTTTTCTACATCCAAAGGACTATGTGATGTAATTTTGTTACTTCTAAAGCTTGATTCCGACCTTCACGAACCCTAACCCCTGAAATGCAGAAATTATCATAACTTACAAATAACATATCTAAAATCTTCGCTAAGTGTTCTAAACATTCAGAACATTATGGAATTAACCATATCTATCACTTCCATGCATCTATTAATTACTTTTCATGATAAATTATAGTAATAGAGCGAACATAAAACAAATTGAGAAGTAAATAATAACACAAAAATACACAGACAATGCTTCAAAAAATCCTTTATTATGCCCATATCTTCTATTTCAGACTCTTTCTACCTTATTCACATAGCTCCAAGGGCTTGCACACTTAGCTACAAACTTACCAAGGTCTCCATGCACATAACTTCAAGGAGCCTTCCCCTCCGCCTAAGTACATAAAATAGACTTCTCTTACTTAGATCAACTACCCATACATAGACTTTTTTGATTGATTTCTTTCATGACTCTCTATGACTCCTTTTTATATCATTTTCTATTATAATACCATGATCTGTGAACCATGGGTGAGTCACAAAACAACTTATCTCCTAACAAACTAAGGGGCGTTGACCTTCCTAAATCCCCTTTGACTCCTATCAACCTTCGCGCTCCACTCATCAAAATGTGGGGACTTTACAATAATAACAAAATGTTTACAAAATTTAACACAGGGGACCTTGTCCCAATAGGCCCCCAACACAAAGTCGTGACTCATCCCAAGTCACTCTGCTGGTGTAGCCTCGATATTTTCTTGCATACCACTAGATTCTATCTTCAACACTTTAAGATTATTTGTTCCCTGCACAGTAGCCTGACGAACTTCCTCAACCAATTTTTTAGTAGTTGGACCTTTGACTGCAAGGCCCATGGTTCTTTGTGTCTGTTGCATAGCCTTCAGCTTGCTCTGTACTGCTTATGTCAACTAGCTGGCATCATCTTCCCAAGGTTGTATCTATGAAGATATGATGGATTCCTTCCAATGTAGCTCATCAATCTCACTCTGGATGAGCTTGCCCTCTTGTGATCTGGTGAACCTTTTCACTGCTGCTAAGGTCAGTGTCGTAGATCTAATCTCATCGAAATACCTTTGTTTCTCTCAGATTTCTGCTTCAAGTTTCTCCAACTTTAGATCCTCATTCAACAAGGTCCACAGTTCCATGGCTTGTTCAAAAAACTGAGTGCAGTCCTTGACTGCAACTTCTAGTGTAGCCATCTCTTCTTTAATAGAAGCCTTGTGCTGCTCTCTGACTTTGGGAGGAGTGGTTGGCTACAGCTTGACTTGGATCTCAGATATCTGTAGTTGTAGCTCGAAACAAACCTTACCAATTTCATCCATTCACTCTTTCATTATGGTAACTAATTTATATATCTTTTCTATGGAGTCCACTTCTACTGGAATCTGGAGCTCAAGAAGCTCACGATAGGGCTGTGCTATTTCTTCTTATAGCTCCTAACTACACGTAATAACTTCTTCATGTTCCTTAAGAGCCTCTGCCTTTTCCGCGGACATCTATTGGTTGTTGGTCTTTACTTCACTGATGACCAGCAGTGCGCATTGTCCCCAAACATTGATCTCATCTGACACCCCTTAATGCAGCTCATGCATTGTCTGAATAGGGAGAGCCGCAAGGTTCATAGTCATATCCTTTAGATGTAATAGGCATGCCTTGTCCTCTGATGTTTCAACGTGTAGTGACTGCTCTAGTAGCTGCACTGCATGGAGGTCTGTGGTGATCTCTGTTGCTTAAGCTAACCCACTCGCTTACTTCATGCTCTCCTATCTAACACTCGCTTGAATAATTCCTTTCTGGACTTGCAATTCCCTCAGGCCCTGCTGCACCTTGTCTAGTGTTTCATGGTACTAGTCCTTAATGTGGCTCCAAATAATCTCTCTTGCATCATGGACCACATAACCAATCTCATCGAGGTCCCACTCCATAAGGACGAAAGAGGTCATTCTCATAGACTTGTCAGACTTTTGCTTCTAGCACGGCCCCGTGGAACTCTTCTTCTGCTTCTTTTTGACAATAAAGGGGGCCTTCAAGCTTGCTCCCACTCACTGAGGTCAATGGTGGCCTGCGACATGGCAGCATCCTTCTCCTTTCACACTTTTGTCTCTTTGGCAGAGACCTTCTCTTTTATTTCTTCTTTCTCCTTTGTAGAAGCCTCCTTCTACCACATGGAATTTTCCTTTGCCATGGCTTTTTCCTAAATGGAAGCCTTTTGTGCTTCCTTATTCTTCTCTTTCATTGCTTCCATTGGAGTTGTGGTTTTCTTAGTTTCACCATTAGTAACCTTATTGCTTCTTGTGCCCACATCAAATGGGGTCAGCCATTCACTCGTCCATTTATTGACAGCCCCCATAATGCCATCTTCGATGACCAAGTATGGAAACTTGTGCCATGTGCCCATGACATTTTTCTTTGCATATACAAATATATTATGGAAATCTTCCTTGAAATCGGTGACATTCGCATATTGGGTATGCAAGCTTGGTGATAACTGTGGTCGTTGGTTAATCACCATCCTCAAATCTAGTTCAAACAAGACCCAAAATATTTTAGTATCCATGACACGCTCAGGGCCCTTGGTTGCCTACAGCGAGGTGAAATTCATGGCCTTGCATGGATTTGGATCATGCTATGGAAATTGAATTTCCTCTAGTGTCCTCCATGCTACCAATGTGATAAAAAAAAGGTAGCCATGCATAATGAAATGTTTTTCCCTCATCCTGGGCCTCTCGACAATCCTCCAAAAAATCATGACATAAATATTTAGCCTAATTATATTGGAATCCCTTGGTGCACTATGCAACTAGAGATATCACTGGCACTAGCACTTCATCAGCATCAAATTTCCTCATGATCTTCCCAACTAGTATTTGTGCAGTGAAATACACCATGCCATCTGATATGGAACTGATCGCATGGCCGTGTGACTTCTTCAACAGCCCGAAGTCGCTCTTCATTTGATCTTCTAACTTCTTCTCCTCCTATTTTCCTATGAAATCATCTGCAGGGTATATTCCATGATATGACAACAATGTTATCCGATGAATCAACGTATAAGGGATAGGAATGGGCCCTCCCAACAAAAGGCACCCATCATGAACCAATGTCAATAACTGACACACACAAACAATATTAATTGTGTTGCACTGAAATGCGACACCCAACATATTGAGCAACCTCCCACAGTCAAATCTAACCACCGACATCATTAGTTCAAGCCGTGTAACATCCAACTCCTTGTAATATACCTTCTTCAAGCATTTTCTTAGTTCTAGCTACGGGAAATTCGCGTGATCTCCCAAGTCCCAGTCCTTCATTTTTAAGTATGATTTTCAGGCCAGCATATTGCCCTGAAAAGCTACATTTTTGGTAGCACTAGTGTAGAGACCATGAACTTCACTGAATTTGGGTCTCTAGGAACCTTGGTTGTAGATTTCCTTGGTGGTATATAAGGTGGTAGTTGATTTATTGGCTTAGCCTCATCTACATCAATCTCTTTAATCCCCATGGTGATCTTTTCCTCATCCAAGCCTAGGGCTTCTGTCCACTGCCTGGGTCTATCCATCTTCCCCTTTTATCTGATCTCTATTGGATTTTTGCACGACAATTTCCACACCAGAGCTTGTTAGGGCTTCTTCTGCTTCTTTTCCCCTATTGCAGAAGCGAATGGTTTAGGTCTCAGTGACCTAGGCATTGTAGTAGGAAAAATGGTAGGCATAGGCTGGCCCAACTCAGGTTCAAGTTGGGTTGAAGTCATTCTCTCGAGGAATATTTCATGCTTCTAATTAGCTAAATTCCTGAATTCGGGTGTGAAATATTTTGTTGAATTATTTATCAATATTCTACAAACATACAACAATTATTTTAGTACAAGATAAAGATTTAGTACAAGATAAAGAGAAAAATCTCAAGGAAAATTCTAAAGAAGAAAAGCGTTCAAATGTGGAGTAGGATGTTGGATTTATAGCCCAATTTGAATTCAAATACATCCATTCTCTCCAAATCCCTGTCATTAATGCACCTTTGGTGGAAAATTTCCAAATATATGCCCCTTAAATGCTCTCCCCCCACTCCCTTTAATGGAATAATCACCATCCAATCATCTACAGTGCTTCCAATGGTCACTTTCTGGCCAGGCTATGTAGAACCCACCATTCTAGTGCAACTCCTTCATCGCAGCTCTCCTCTACGCCTTCCCTTGATTCATCATGTATACCATCACTTTTCCCAACCATCCTTCTGGCAGTGTAGTTTACAGTATCACACTCCCTTGCAACTACCTGGAGTACTAGGACTATCCTACATCCATATAGTCATTGTGCATGGGTAGAATCACCCCTATCCAACTTTAATCGGCTCGCATTGACCTTCCCTAGAAAAAATTACCCATTCAACTTCGTGAGCTATACTACGCCTCCATCTGTAATCTCCATGATGATCTAGGGCCCTAACCAATGCATTTTGGAACTTTCCCAGAAACTTCGTGAACTTACTATCATACAGCAATACCAGATCCTCACTCTTAAAGGTGCATTGTCTAATATGGCGATCATGCCATGCCTTTTCGCGATCCTTTTGCACGTGATGATGAAACTTGGCCAAGCAACGATCTTCCTCCAACTCAACTAGTTGTGTGAGGCATTCTTCCATGGTATCCCAATCATCCATATATGTAACTGCAACAATCCACAAATTTGGCATGATGTACTTCATCGGCATCACAACTTATTTTCCATAAACCAATCTAAACAACATTTGTCCAATCAATTATTTACAGGCAGTTCTATACGAAAAAAGAACAATTGGTATGTGCACATCCCAATTGTTCCTCTTTTTATTATAGATATTCATCAAAGCATTCTCCAGGATTTTATTGAATGCTTTCATTGTTCTGTTCACTTGAGGATGATACAACGTACCTTTTTTGTGATACATATGGAAATGTTCAAGCAAGGAAGAAATCATTTCAATGAAGAAGTGTCAACTATTATCACTCACAAAAATGTTAGGGTAGATAAATCAAGACAAAATGCATTCAAAAATAAACCTTGCAGTTGTGATTGTGCTACAATCCTTCATGGGCTATGCCTCAGCCCACCTAGTCAAGTGTTCGATCACTGTAATGATGTATGTTGCTCTTGTCATCTTTCTTAGTGTTTGAATTGGTCCCATGAAGTATATTTCCCACTTATCAAAGGCCTACAAAGACACTTGTGATTTCATAGGAAATTCATCCCTTCGTGATGAACTCCTCATTCTCTGACAGACATCGCATGCCCTGTAATAATCCTTAGAATCCTGATGCATAGTTAGCCACCATAGTCCTTCTTGTAGGATCTTCTGTGCAGTTTCTCTTCTCACATAATGTCCTCCCACAACCCCTCCATCTGCTTTAGCGAGGATACGTTTTTGTTCATAATCTAGGACATATCTATGTAGCACTTCATCCTATCCCATTTTATATAAGTGCCCTGCAATAATAGAAAAATATGCACCCCTAACCACCAATTCTTTCTTTTTCCACATTGTATACCCTTCAGGAGTTGTACCTGTAGACAAGAAGTGGGTTATGTCTGTAAAATGTTCATCTGTGAGGCACACAACAAAGAGTTGCACATTAGGCAGTCCTTCATCCAAATTTGTAGGCTCGTCAGTATTCTCAATCTGTGAGAGGCGATCTGGTCCACCATTTAATCATCCTAGGCTCACAACTACTTCAGAGTCATATTATTAAAAGTGTTACATAGTATTTTGTCACCGACCCCTCATTCCCTGATCCTAGACACTGCCAGTTTGTGTTATTGACATCTACTTTGTGTCATGTTGTAAAATATGTGTCAATGTCTTCCTTGTCATATCAGGAAGAATACTTCAGTTCATTACTGCTTGTGCAGACCCTTTTTAACCTCTGTTTTTGGGTCTTCATAGGTCATCAATTATTCCACCCATGAAGATGGCCAAGACTAAACTAGGCCTAGTGACGTCATTTCTCTATCCCTATGTTTCACTCGTGAAGAGCTACATTTTGTGAGTTTTTTTTTTTTAAATTGTCGATGGGTGGTCCTAGGGTTGGTTGTTGGATCAGATGAGCTCACCTCTCTCCTTTGGGATGGTTGTTCCACCTTTTGTGCAACCTCCCAAAGGGATAATCTCTTTCTCCCATCTCTTATGGAGGCTCCTCCTCATATAAATACCTCCTCCATGGCTGAGATCAACTAGTAGAGTTGGTTTGGAGAGAGTTTGAGTGGAGTTTGGAAGTAGCTTCTAATGTAACTTAGCTTGGGATAGTTTTGTGTGGATTCGGCTTGATTGTATGAGTGTTCTAGCATCATAATTTTTCCTTTTGGGTATGAGAGAGAGTTATTCATCCTCTTGGGAGACAATTCATGAGTGAATGCTTACAGACACATGTTGTCAGGAACCTTCAAGGAGACCTACAATGTCAAGGCATGGCTGCAAGTTTTACTTCAGTTCATATTAATACAAATCAATAGTTTATTTCCTATATCTTATGTCAAATTTCATATTGATAGCTTGAAGTTCCTTGACCCTTTAAGTAGATTGTTTTTGTTGTATTCTATTTGTTTTTGTTATTTGTATGTTGTTTTAGGTACAAAAGTGATTAGAATGACAGCTGGAGCAACACAAAGAGAACTTCATTAAACGAGGATTTGAAGGTAAGCCTTCACAAAATTAACTATCTAAGGGAATTTTCTTTGATATTGTTCTTGTTGTGACTAGACCCACTCTAGGGCTAGAGGGGTTGCCTCTTCCCATAGAGGTAACTTACCTGCTTCACAAGTTGGCAACCATACTAGGGACCTGTGTCTTTTGTCGCTTGATTTTATTTTTCTTTTCTTATTTATTGTATCTTTTACTTTTTTGGTAGAATTCTCCATATCGTGGGTTGTTTGATTACTCCTAGTTGTCTTCCCTCTATCACAAGTGATAGGTCCGACCTTCCCTAAGACGAATTTTTAAATTTTTCCTTTGATTTGGGGTCGTCGCTTTTTATTTTATGACAGTCATGACGATGGTCACATCTACTCTACTTAATTAGTTGCTCTTTCTACTGTTTGGCACAATTAAATCACCTCACAGTCGTGACGGGCTCTGGAATAGGCTCAACACTATTTTCTGGTGTACTCCTACACCAACATCACAAAATTTCTAGTTAAGGGGGTACAAATTTTCATTGTTGGCACACGTTCTCAGTTTGACGCTTGCGAAAATTCCTATAGGTTTCAATTTTGAAGTTTTGTTTGCTAATTGGCTAGTGTGTCCTATCCTTTAGAGCTTGTCTTCTACCTATTTGTTGTGTGTCAAATTGTTGTTTTCTAGAATACTTGACTCTTGGTTTCATTCCATTGAGACATCTCCTTTTGAACTGTGTGACCTGTTCACCTTAGGGTTTCTTGAAGCATTATCATTTTCTTGGCTTACTTTTTCATTTGGACCTTTGAGCTATGTTTGAAATGATCCCTTTCTTTGTTCGAGGATTTTTCTTATTGACTGTTCTTTCATCTTCCTAATTGGTATGTGACATTTGGTTATCAAAACTTTCAAGTCTTGTTTGTTTGGTTTCCTTCCATCACTTTGGCATAGATCACATTGCTTCCTTGTCAGTTAGAAAGCTTTCAAGTTTTTGCAAAAGAAACATATTCTTTGTTTTAAATATTTGATTAATTTCTGAGTGGAATGTGTCTCTTTAATTATTGAATGATTTTCGAAAAGAACTTAAAACTAGCATTGTTTTGAGTTTTGCATTCGGTTGCTTGTCATCTATTCAAAAAAACAAAATATCGCATTCATTTTGCATTAGGAAATGAGAACAATATTTTTCATCAGTAAATTCTTGACATTTAGAAGCTGAAAAGAAAAGGATGTATTTTTCATTTTATTAATTAGATTGCTTGCAAGTTAGTGAAAGATAAAAGCATTTCTCTTTCCTCTTGATTGGTTTGCTTGGAAAATAATGAAAAGTACCATTCTTGCATTTTCTTGCTTTTTTCTTTGATTGCTTTGAAATGAACCTCTCACTTTTCTTTAGTTAGTTGTTCATTGAAAAGGAATGGTTTCTTTACTCATTTAGTTGCATTCTAGGAGTTTTTGAAGATACATTCGGTAGGGCCTTGAAACTGAGATTTAATTCAAGATAAATTACTAAAATTTATTGAATTAATCTAAAATGCATTGGAACTTAATGCTCATGTATCTAGAGGTCTAGGCTACAGATGTGTTGTGGCGTCTTTAAACCTAGTGGATATTGCTTTCACTAAGGTTTGGCGATTCCTCCTTTTGTGATTCAATAAGTGTTAGTACGGACTTGTGCTCCCAGTACCGTCGCATATATGATGGGAGACCCCACTAGGTTGCAATCTTCTTATCCATAGGATGCTGAGTCTGCCACCTTATGAATCGTAACGCACCAAAAATAGCATTCAGGAAGATTAGCTACCGTACGGGAAGTCCTTGCTCATTTCTCTTTCATTTTACTACCATGGTGTATATGTAGTTCTACAATTTGTTTGGTAAACCTTTTGCCTAGAGTTCTAGAACAGTCATTTGATCTTTTTGAATCATTAACTTAAAAGATCGTTTGTTGGCTTATTGGGGCCTGACCCATGTTCAGAAGTGATTTGGCCAAACAAATCCCAAAACTACCGGCCCTTTTGGCAATAGTCTGCAACGCAAGGACTGGGATGTCACCCGAGGTAGTATGGGAGGGTGCTGGAACCAAGTTTCCGTGCCCTAGGTCGTCTTGATGAAATCTAAGAAGTTTTTGAACCGAAACTGTGTGCTTGTGCTGCTCCTCACAGCTGTTTGTCCTTTGTAGCTTGTGCAACTTCTTCCGCGCAGCTCTCTAAAGGGCGCGAAGAGGCATACCTTTACCCTCACTGTACTATTATTATAGATCCAATATTCTCATTAGTCATTCAACATTCATAACAAATGCTAAAGAGATGCATAAATATAATAGAGGCATAGACACACAATATTTCATAATCAACTTATCTTTTATTAATTCTCTATCCAAGTACAATCCCTAACTCTGCCCTACGCACTCAGCTACAGGGGTCCGCACACATAGTTGCAAACTCTACTAGGCCTCTGCGCACTCAGCTGTGGAGCCTCTACCTATCACTACAACCCAATACCTTCAAACCTACTTCTAGCTTCTAATTATGCCTTTGCATCTCTCTATTACTTCTCCAAAAACTAAGACTCCCTTTATACTTAGAGCCTCATTCTATTTATACAATCCCATGGTATGCGAACCATGGGTAGGCCGACACACTTTACATTAAATTACATTATTTTAGATGGAAAACCCTAGACTCTTTCACTCTGCGCCCGCAGTTTGCGGGGTCTTTACATTACATTGACCAAAACTCGGGCTTTAAGCCCCAAAAACTTGCTATGGGGGGGTCCACTACCCAACAGGCCCCCAACACAATCATCGTGACTCGTCCCGAGTCACTTGACTGGTGCGGTATCTTCACGTGGAGTCCATCCAATAGCTTCTGTGCGTCACATAAGTCCACAACACATTCTTCCACTATCCACTGTACCATTTGTGTGCTTATCTCTGATGCGTCATTGTTAGGGCCACCTCCTTGCCTTAGCACATATATGCCTTACATCTGTGCTAGCTTTCCCTTGATCTTGGTGATGACCATGAATGCTTCCTCGAGCTGAGGCTAGATGCGCGCTTTAAGAATTGCTTCTTTCTAACGCGTGGCATCCACCTATTCCTTTATAGCCTAGGCCTCCTTCATCTTGGCCAGTCATTGAGTAAGTGCAACCATCTGTGTGGTCCCCAGGCATTGTCATATGTCTGCTACAACTATCGTGCTTCTATCTCTAGACATTGTATAGTTGGATCTTCCTGTAATGAGGTTAGTATGAAGAGTGACTGATCCGACAAGCCCTTGCAATCTTGTATGATGTGCTCTATTGCTTCCTACCCCAATTGAATTGCGTGGTGGCACTGCTCTCTAACTTCCGGGGGTGTAGAGGGCTATTCTTTCAACCAAAATTCCGAAATCTCTAGGTTGAGGTCCAGCTGGATCCTTGTTGCTTCCTCCTTTTCCTCATGGAATCCACTAGCAAATTTGTGGATCCACACTCCTACTAGTAGGTCTATTGCAATCTATAGCTTGGGGATGTAGTGACATGCTTCCTCAACGATCTATTCCAGCTGTTGATTATGTGCTACCGCTTCATCACGTTGGAGACTTAGTTGCACAATTTTGATTCGTTATTCACTGAGCATTTGTACTGTGCGTCCTTCTCTAGCATGGAGCTCTGCCATCACTCCGTCCTACAGCTGGTATAATATCTCTCATGGAAGGGCTACCAAGTTTAGGCCAAGCCCCTTGATGCAGCCTACCGTGGCTCTGTCTTCCATGATGTCCATTGTTAGTGCTTCTTCAAGCAGCACGACAACATTAGCCATTTTGGCCCATAGCAACTACTCTATTGCCGATGTACCTGTAGCCCCATAGACAACTACCGTTCCCTCATGTGGGGGCACACCTGAAGTCCCTACAGTTGCGCCCTGAGTGCCCCCAACACATTTTTTTGCTCCGTCATTACTTCCTGGAGCACTTCCTTAGTGACCTCATGAACCATGTCACCGATGTCCGCTAGGTCACCCTCAGTCAGTTTAATAGGTTCCCCATCTAATTTGGAAGACTTGGTCTTCTTTCGGTGCCTTTTCCGTTGTGTACTGTGTAGCCATTTTAGCTATGTCAATGATCTATTTAGGTATGCTCCTACCACCATGTCATCTGTTCCCTGTCCTGTGGTCAAGTCTGAGCCTCTTTCTTCCTACATCGTGGTTGCCACAGATGCTGGTGCTGCTATTGCTTTTTCCGCGGCCTTGGTCAGCTCTATGGCGGCCTTCACTACCTCACGGGAAGCCCTTACTTCTTCAGTGAACAACTCGTTCTGCTTCTACTGTCCCAACAGCTTAGCAACATCCTTCTGTCTTTGAATCACCATCTCATCGCGTGCCATTAGATCTGGGGTGCGCCATTCAAGTGGCCATGAGTTGAGCACCGTGAACACGACATCATCAAATACGATGAAGGGGAGTGTGATCCATTTATGTTCTAGATCCTTCCACACCCAGATGTACACATTGTGCATATCTGCCTTAAAGTATGCAAAGCTCTGCAGACTGTTGTATACCATGTGGGATAGGTGTGGATGTTTGTTCATCCACATCGATACGCTTGCCTCCATGTATATCCAGAAAATCTTTGTCTCGTGGATCTGCATGGCATCCCTTGTTGCCCATAGCGATGCGTACTACATTGCCTCTGGCAAGTCTTGATCAAGAGGAGGAAACTGACTATCCTTTGGCAATTCCCTCATGACCAACAAGATAGATAAGAGCAACCACACGTAGTGGAAGGCTTTACCCTATTCCTGGGCCTCCTGGTAGTTTGTCAAGAACTCCTCGTAGAGGAACTGCGTGTAGTTGAAATGTACCCCCTCGGCACATTGCTCGGCTAGCGCGATGACCGTTGTTGGTACCTCTTTGCCGTGACATTTTCTCATCACGTCTCTTGCCACCAGTTGGGTGGCTACACGCACCCCTTTTCTTGAATGCTAGTAATGACATAACCCCTTTGCTTCTTCTCTAACTTGTATTTTTTCTTCATGGCCTCTACAAGCGCCAAGTCTCTGCTTTGGCTGCCTATTTCTGTGGGGTCCCTTCCCATACAGGGAAGCCAAGAAATCCTATGAATAAGCTCTACCATGATGGGAATCAGCTCCTCCAGCCACAGGTACCCATCATGCACTAGGAAAAGCAGTTGCTTGATGACAAATATTGTGATTGGTGCCCAGTGATAGTGTGGAATCCATAGTAGGTGGAGTAGCCCGGACTCTACCACATCGCGCAACCATTTCTATGTCTTTAGCTCTATAACTGACCCCTCCTTGCTCTGTTTCATGAGTTCGCTAGTTTCCAAATGTGGGAACTTTTCACTATCCACGAGGTCCCAATCTTCAAATTTCATCGTGGGTACATGGCCCAGGACTGAACCCTCAAATAGAATTCCATCTAGGAGGAGTGGGGTTTTCAGTGCACTCTTAATGGTATCCACGTCTTTGGGTACTTTGCTTTCCCTTTCCATGGGGGGACATATTTGGGCAGTTTTGCTGCAGCGTGTACTGGTTGAATCTCTTCCTCCACTTCTTCATCTGGTTCAATCTCTTCTACGAAAGCCTAAAGATCCTCCTCCTCATCATCTGTCTGAATATTAACCATCTTGCCCTTGTCTTCCATAGACATTTTACTGAACTACGGATTTCATGGAGACATATGGATCGGTCCTACTCCCTATGGATCCTTTTTAGGCCTTGACGTTCGGAGTGATTTAGGGATTTCTAGTGCATCCCCTACCGGTAGCGTAGAGCTATGTGTGGCTTCCTTAGTTGTTGACATTATTTTGATCAGGGAATCATGTGTCTCCTTCGGCAATGTTTCAAACCATGGACTTTCTCTCATAACCTCCAAATTCATCAGGTTCATACCCAATTGATAGTGCAACAATCTATTTCTCAAAACACCAAGGGTTGTTCAGTGGAGATCCACTTGTGATTTATACATCCTTTTGAATACAAATTTGACCATTCCCCCCATATTCAGCTCATTAATGCTAGATTGGCGACATGTAGTCCCAAATCTAGTTCTCACTTTGTGTCTTAATTGCCCATTGTCTGCTCCTCGTTGCCTTAAATAGGACATCATTTCATGAACAGTAACACCAACAGTCACTTCCCAACCTACCCAGGTAGCAGCGTAGCCCATTGTGTGTGGACGTGATCCGTGTGTCATACTAATCCTGTGCGCATCTCCCATACAGACTCTTTTATAGTCCCACGCTCTCTTTCAACTACTTGGGGTGCTGAGACTATGCTCCCTATGGCTAGTCAGGTGGTCACACCACTAGTGTGAGGCTTCAATTCGCCTTCCTTGGTTACCTTCACGCCAGTTAATGCCTCATGTTCCTTCTTATGTGATGCACTCCCCTGTTTACTTTGTCTAGTAAGGTGTAGTTGCAGCCAAGGTAGCAGGGTCATAAATTCTTCTACTGCAGTAGTATGGCTGGCTATTCCTTGCCCCATCATGCTTAGTTTCTTGGTGCAGCATGCTTGCACAACTTTGGTTTCCAGTTTGTTAATTTCTTCATCCAATATCACGCTTTTATTTCTCATCCGTACCCAATCGTCTTCGAGTACATGAAGTTTAAAGTTCCCTTGCCAAATGGGTTTCTGTAACTACATAATTCCTCTACCTGGGTCTTTGCGTACTGTCCCAGCTATGGGAGCTATTTTAGTGGGATTCGTCTTTGTTCTTATGGTTTCATCTCTTCTCACCAGTGTTGGGATCACTTTCACGCTCCGACTTTTCTTATGGCCCTATAGGCCCAGCACACCGCTGGTATGCACAGGTCCTAGTCAGTTCATCTCGCCTGGTGAACTTTGTTCATGATTCAGCATAGCTTTCTGAATGCTTCTACATGGATTATTTGTGGTGTATGTCGCTTTTCCTACTGCCACATCTGGTTCTAATTTTCGATCCTTATTCTAGGATGTTCTTTCACAGCATACGTCTGCACCCATCGACACAGGTGGGCGTGCAAGTTGCTTCGTCCTGGCTACTCGGCTCTCATTTGTCATTGGGGGCTTCCAAACCATAAGCGCATCCACCTTCTACATTCACACCAGTTTACAATGGTCCCCTGATGTGTACTACACCATCATGTGGCTATTGCACACGGTGCCCATTCCAGCGCACCGTACAGCTATTGTTCCGGTGCTGCACTTTCAAATTTGTGCAAGATTTCATCCACTGGTGTTACTCCATCATATGTTGGAAGTTCCTTTGTCTCTATCATCACACAATGCAGTGATCTAATCATCATGTTGCAATTTAGCATTGTCACTTTGTGAAATTGGTTTTGCCTACATTCTACTTCTTTGTATGAATCCGAAGTGTAAGAGCTATTGCGCTCCCACGAGATTCTCCCATCTACAGTCGAGTTCACCTGATCCTGGTCTCATGTCATTATCTAGTAAATACAATCCAGCTCATCATCACTTTCCTCGTCGCGAATTGGTTCGTGTAGCATACTCCTTCGGTTGGGTCTAGTGGGACTACTACGGGTAAGGACTTTTTCTCAAATACGATCTTTCGCTTTTTCATGTTGATGACTCCATTCATATCAGTGGCCCAGTCCATTCCTAGCAATGCAGGATAGGGATTGTTGTCATCGAAAATCTCTATTACTTCAAAGTCCCCCTACATGCTCGTGCCTTCGATATCAACTGTTACCCCTTGAAACCTCTCCATGGGAAAAATCTTCTATTGGTTCAGCATTTGTAATTGAATAGGGGACCACTGCAACATGAGCTTGCCCATGCATTCCCATGTTTGTTTCGGCAACACATTCGCATCTGATCCCAAATCTAAGATGATCTGATCCATTTCATACTCACCAATATGTGCAGTCAACCTCATCTCCCTTCAAGTGCGCAATGTATGCTTCCCAAATTTCTAAACTACGCGTGGTTCCCCTGACCCTGCACACCTGGTGATGAATTCATGTAGTCCCTTAACTACCTTATTGTCACGCAGCAACTTCATGCATGTCTCAAAAAAGGTAGTAAGCATAGAAGGATCCATCCCTCGCTCTGGTTGATCCTTACTACCTGAAGTAGAGGCCTCCATGAAGCTCTTCTTAGCTTCCATGAATGTCTGCTTCACATGTTCTAGGTCAAACTCAAGTTCCTTTATAGGAGCCTTGCAAACCCATGTATCTTCCTCAGGTTGCTTCCGCTTATCCTCCCCTATGGTTGCACCACTTCTAAGCATCATGTTCACATTTGGGTCTTCTTCGCACGGTTCAGACTTCATCATTTGGATATTTTGAGTCAGAGGAGGCTGGAGTACCCCTTTCTCACGCATCTATGTGATCAACGTAGGAAAATCTATCATTTCATGATCAAACTGAGCACAGTATGAATAGGATATCCTCGTTGGGTTGGTACAATCACGGGTGTAGCACCTTGGTCCTCTGCAATTGTAACAAATTAACTGTCTGTGGCCCCTTCTCAGTCCCATTCCTCCTCGTCCTCGACTTTGCCCCTAAAATCCAACATGCACTATCCCCGCAATTGAGTCAAGGCCTCGCATTTTTTTCTGCATTCTATAGGCTGGGGTCCAATCCATCATTAACTCATATCATGGCTCACTGACCTATAGAAATTATAAAACAGTTGTTGGGGTGCCGGTGTATACTTCTGCATCAAATGACAATTATTCGTTGTGTGTTTTCCTCCTATCTGATAGACCACACACCATAATGTAGGTGTCATAATTGGCCCTACCTATGCCTCTAGTCTCAACGACTTTGGCCCCACTCCTACCAAGTAGTTCACAAATATTGGATAGTGGTCTTTGTCATGGCCTTGGCCTTTGCATTTTATGCACCATACTTCCTCACACACCTTTGGCCGCAGTGCCCTATCCTGCTTCAAGCTCTGCATCCCCAAGTAAAGATTTTGTAGTTGCACATGGATCTATTGAACTCCCAGCCTCAGATCTTGTATCGGTGTCTCATGCAATCTCATCGCCATTTCTAATACTTTGGCCTAGGTAGAAAGTTTATGTTGTGATAGCATCATCCTCAAGTGCAGTGTCAGAGATGCCACAAACCATGTGCGATGCTATGCATCTGTGAGTGTCATATTAGCCTTGCAAATCGTACTCTTCAGTCACTGATCCAGATCCCAGGGAGTCTCACCAGGAAGCATCACGATCTCCTTAAACCCAATGATTGACTGTGTCTCTGATTTTGACTGGCTAAATTCTCTATTCAGCGCATTCTAGATCTTTGTTATTCCTATATTTGGGTGATCGTTAGAGTTCTTGATATACCATGTCAAAAAGCGATCCTACAGTGCGCTCACAAATGTAGCCTTCTTAATGTTGTCATTGGTGACCCCTTGCGCTTCCCACACTGCTTTACCACGAACCAGAACTGGTCCAGATCCTCATTCCCTACTCCTCTGAATACGAGTAGCTTAATCATGCTTTCCATGCTAAACTATGGGTTTGGTGGAGGTGGAATGGGTGGAAATGGAGGTGAAGGAGGTGAAGTAGGTGGTCAATGTTGGTGGAGGTGGTAACTGCAGAATGTGCTACCTTATCAAACTAACCGCACTTCTCGGAGAGACATGAGTGAGCTCCTCCTTGCTCTCTCAGGAAGGTGAAATTAAGGGACAATTTCCTAATTCCTCGCTACCTTTGTAGATCCTTCTGCTCTGTGGTGTTCCAAACATTAATATATTCACATAACCTGCTTTTCACATAATGGAATCTTAATCCAAGTATTCAGAGATTTAATGTACTTACCTCACGATCCCTTGAGAAAATGTCATTCTGCTTCACTGTAGCTTACAATTGTGTCTACCGCAAACTTAGTGATAAATCCCCCTACTATCCAGTCAAGCCAATGGTCCATAGCTCACGCGATGTTATCTTTTGATGCCTCTAGTTTGCGCACTAATTCCGGAGTCCACACTATCGGTTGGTCGAGCTTATACCTTCCTTTTCTGTCAGCTAACATTGCGATCCACTCATACAGTTCAGAAGGAAAGGATGCAAAGAAGATATCGTGGAAGTAGCGATCCAGCCACCTTTTCTAGGATACCTCTGGAGTTTCATTTTCCAGTACCACAAACACATGAATCTTCTTGTCCAACCACTCTTCAGTTTCCTTCTTTGTTGGGTCCCAGTGGCACGATATCAGACATCCCTTAGGTAGATCCCAGTCCTGGCAACAAAACCATTTGTTGGCTTGTTAGGGCCTGACCCAAGTTCAGAAGTGATTTAGCCAAACAAATCCCAAAACTACCGGCCCTTTCGACAACAGTCCACGGTGCGCTGACTAAGGTCTCACTTGAGGTAGTATGGGAGGGTACTAGAACTAGGTTTCCGCACCCTAGGGATGTCTTGATGAAATCTAGGAAGTTCGCGAACCGAACTTGCGCACTTACGTTGCTCTACGTAGCTGTTTGCTCTTCACAGCTTGTGCAACTGCTTTCGCGCAACTCTGGAAAGAGTGCGAAGAGTTTTTGTTCTAGATCATTTACCCTTACTATGCTATTATTATAGATCCAATATTATCATTAATCATTCAACATTCATAACAAGTGTGTTTAATCATAAAACCGTAAAGAGATGCATAAATATAACAAAATCATAGACACACAATATTTCAGAATCAACTTATCTTTTTTTAATTCTCTATCCAAGTACAATCCCTAACTCCGCCTTGCACACTTAGCTACAATGGTCTCTGCACATAGCTGCGGACTCTACTAGGCCTTCGCACACTAAGCTGCGAGGCCTCTAACTATCACTACGACCTAATACCTTCATATCTACTTCTAGCTTCTAATTATGCCTTCACATCTCTCTATTACTTCTCCAAAAACTAAGACTCCCTTTACACTTAGAGCCTCACTCTATTTATACAATCCCATGGTCCGCGGACCATGGGTAGGCTGACACACTTTACATTAAATTACATTATTTTAGGGCGAACAACCCTAGACTCTCATTCTTTGTGCCCACATTTTGCAACACCTTTACATTACATTGACCAAAACTCAGGCTTTAAGCCCCAAAACTTACTATCGAGGCATCCGATGCCCAACATCATTCAAGCACTTGCCCTTTCGATCTCATTCCCAATCAGAAGTGATAGAGTCACCTTTCATCCTTTTCTCGACTCTTAAAACATGAAAAGGCAAAGTTTTGTTTCAGTGTCATAAAATTAATTTCCCGCGAAATATTACTGGTAAAAGTTATTTTCCTTGGTAATTCTTTAGAGTCAATTCCAATGGAAACATTTCCAGAGTCCACCAATCAAGGGTTCCCCTCAGAAGGGAATCTTGGTCCTTTTCCTTCTTTTGGAAATGTTGATGCTCCTTATATGGCAACATTGTCCCTCCCTAGGTTAACCATTGGTTTACCTTTCTAGTTATTTTCAACCTCAGTGATCTTGAGTCCCAACTCCTACCCTACCATCTCCTTCATTCGAACCATGTCATGATGATTCTAAGGTTGACCCCTCACCCTCTTCCCCTATTTCTTCCTTTCTCTTCTACTTTGCCTGGTGAAAGTTTCAAATCTAGTAACCAACACACTGAGAAGAAGAAGAAGAAGTCAGCTAAGCAAGAGGCCATCTGTGTGGCTGTTTCTCCAAATGCACCTCTTATTGACAAACCTTTTGTTCCTCCACGGAAGGTCAAATTTCCTTGCAATATGTGTAAGGGTGACCATCTCCTTCGAGACTATCCTGGCATTCCTAGAATCTTAGAGGTATGGTCTCAAAATCTGGATCGACCATCCCCATCAACCTCTAGAGATCATGTCGATGCTACACTCTTAGCTAGTGATGGTAAGAAGAAAGGGAAGATTCAATTCCCCTGTAGGCTATGTGAAGGAGAGCATCATCTTCACCTTTGTCCTCTTAGGGATAAAGCTTCCAAAGTTCTAGAAAACCTTACAAATCCTCAACCCCAACTCATTGTTGGTTATCAGAGGATTTCTTCTAAACCTCTCCTAGTTGGTAAAG
Organism: Pinus taeda; assembly: GCA_000404065.3. NCBI lineage: Eukaryota > Viridiplantae > Streptophyta > Pinopsida > Pinales > Pinaceae > Pinus > Pinus taeda. The sequence continues at coordinate 76,112 of APFE031537461.1, read as the reverse complement.
AGATTGACTTGGGTTCATCTCTTGCCCATCCTACTCTACCTAAGTAAGACTCTTTTGTCTCTGTTACCGACCAACCATTGGTCAAAAAGAGTATTGACTTGGCTCTGCCACTAGTTTCTCACTCTATTTTGGAAGAGCATAGTGATCTTACTGCTCTTCCTGAGCAAGACTCTTTTGTGTCTGTTCCCAACCAACCATTGGTAGAAAAGGGTGTCGACTTGGCTCTGCCACCAGTTTCTCATTCTATTCCAAAAGAGCGTAGTGATCTTACTACTCATGTTCTTCTTGTCTCCTCAGATTCTCATGAATTGAAGAGTGACCCTCCCATCCCAGTTGTTCAAGGGAATCCTTCTTCTATTCCTGTAGAGCATGGGGGCAATCAAATGATACCCACACTGAGTAGTTCTGTTGTCTCTTTCGATTGAGGTCCATTGTCTACTTTCTACCTCCCATCTTATGTGCCTTTTTAGATTACAATACAAGCCTATAATATGGTAGTACCTAGCACTATAGTAGATGAAGGTGCATCTATTAGCATCATGTATTCTACTACTTGGCAAGTTTTGGGCTCCCCACAGTTTGTGCCTATCACCCAGAATCTGTTAGCTTTCAACAGAGGAACCAGTCAACCCTTAGGGATCATTTCACAGTTCCCTATTACTTTGGGAGGAATGGTCATCTATATAGATGTGACAGTAGTCCAAGGTCCATTAGATTTCAATCTCCTCCTTGGATACGACTATGTGTATGTCATGGGAGATCTTGTTTCTTCACTTTTCCATGTGGTTTGTTTTCCACACGAAGGAAGAATTGTGACTATTGATCAACTATCATTCATTGGTCACCAGGTGTCTCCTTTGCAACCATCATCCCCTATCGGCTCTTGTTTGCAAGTAGTGCCTTCCATGCCACAGGTTAATTATGTGGCTACCTGTTCTATCTCTGCATCTACTAACAATCAAACAAATGGTTTAGTATATTATGTACTAGGGGCATTGGAACCTGATCTATCTTTGGTACCAAATGACATGTATTCCTCCTAGAGCATGGTCCTTCCATCTAGTGAAGACCTCTTGGGAGCCATGTTCTCATATTGTCCATGAAAATTGTATGAGGACAATTCTTTTGTTGTGTCAACCTCATTAAAAAATGAAACAAGAGATGAGGACAATTCTTTTCTTGTGTCAACCTCATTAAAAAATGAAACAATGAGTCATGAGGATATTACTTTTCTTGTGTCAACCTCATTAAAAAATGAAACAAGAGATGAGTACAGTTCTTTTCTTGTGTCAACCTCGTTAAAACATGAAACAAGGAGTCATGAGGATAGTTCTTGGTCTTGTGTCAACCTCGTTAAAAAATTAAACAAGGAGTCATGAGGATAGTTCTTGGTCTTGTGTCAACCTCATTAAAAAATGAAACAAGAGATGAGGGTAATTCCACGTCTTATGTCAATCTCATTAAAAAATGAAACAAGAGATGAGGATAGTTCATTAAAAAATGAAACAAAGAGTCTGAGCATAGTTCTTTGTCTTGTGTCAAGCTCGTTAAAAAATGAAACAAGGGTCTTGAGGATAATTCTTTTACTGTGTCAACCTCATTAAAAAATGAAGCATTTCCCTTTTCCAAATCGAGTCTTTGATATAGATCTCATAAAATCCTAGTTGAGTCTTTCCAAGATCTCGAAAGTGAACCTTCATTCCATCAACCTAATTGATCTGATAATCACCCTATGAGTGACATCATTTGAAGTTTTATTAAACAAAAGGTATTACAAACTCATGTGTTGGTGTGTGTTCTATGTTATTTAAGCAACGGATCAATTATATTTCCAATATACAGACATTTTAAATGGAAAGAGAACAGAGAAATACAATAGATAACGAGAATGACACAAGAAATTTTAATCAGAAGTTCACCCTATTCTCCAAGGCTACGTCTCCAGTCTAGCTCTTAGTGGTGGCCTTGTTTTATTGTGTCTTTAAATAGAGAATTACAATACATGGACTCAATGTGAGTTCTCCTAAAGCAGGTTTTGCTTGGCAGGGTGGTTCTTGGATTCCCCAAGCCATTGGAGTACACAGTCTCTTCTTCCCACTAGCTCTGTGACCTTCTGGTCTACAGTGGCAAGAGACTAATGTGGTACTCAACCCAGACAAATCCCTCTATGGGGTGGCTCAAATCTCTCAATCTCGGTGGTGCTCGATGCTGCCACTACATCAGCTCAGCCCTCTGTCTCTTCCTGATTTTCTCTTGCTTTACTACCTTCTTCTCTGTGTATTCCATCCTCCTCTCAGGATTCTAGTCTTTTTCCTTCGTTTCTCGAACATCACTCTGAATTGACTGTGTATTCTATTTCTATTCATGGCTTTTAGCCATTCGTTTCCATGCATGTTCAGTTCCTCTTCCGCCTCTGTCGATTCACCTTCTACAGCTACACTTGGAGTTCCCTGTTCGGCGCCAGCATGAACGCTCAGGGAGTGGCCACATGTCCTCACCTGAACAGTTCCAGCCTGCTCATTGGTTTGTTTCTTTGTCGTGGATGTGTTCTTCTACCAATGTGGCGATCAAACAGATTCCAAATCCTTTTAGAACATGGCTTAATTCCTCGTCGATTCTGCTTCCTCCATCAAGCACAATCTCAGCCGTCCGATCTAGACTCCTCCAGATCCAACGTCATATACACGTCCTGCACGGTTGACTTGCTTGACCGATAGTGCCCAATCAACGACAGTTTTCTCTCACCTCCGCTGCCACATATCGATCGTTGAGTGGGCTCACTCTGCTCTTCTCCAAAACCATTTACCATTTGAGGGCACCCCGATCAATACTACCAGTTCCTAGTGTGCAGGTCTCACCTTTGTCCTTTTAGCGGTTTTCATTTCTCCGCTCGCAGTTCTCTGGTTCCTAACGCGATCGAGTGCTTAAGGCTCCTCCATTTCAGCCCTTCTCGCCCATCGATACGCGATTAGCACTAGGTGCGCATCAAAAATCACCTTCTTTTCCTGATCTAGGGCTCCCAAGGGCTACTTTGACCTCGTGCGCAGTCTCCATGGGCCTTGATCAGTGCACTTTGACCGAGGTCTTCGTCGTTCCACGCTGGCTACCATTACCACTGGTTCAAGGTGTTTTTTATCGTTGTTTTTGGAATTTTTAGAGATTCATCCCAACCTAATATAGTCATGGTTCTTTGCCAATCTTTAATGGAGAAAATTCGAATCATGGCCTTCCCATTGAAAGAGCTTTTGGACCACAAAAATTTGGTTTTCTTCAAGCATCGACTAAGTGAGGAAACTGTTGTCTCACTTACCCAATCTCAATCCACTTCGCGTTGTTTGGCTTCAAACCTTTAAGCCCAATCCTGAGGTATTCCACTTGTCCACTGTGTGTCATCCTTACCTTCTTGCCCAACACTGTGTCTTCCCGTAATTCATTAAGATATTCAGGTAGCAGGTCATCAACAGAAGGTAATTGACTCTGCTTTACAAGTTCCTCAATCATTGAAGGTTCGAACAACCTCAAGCAATCTGCATTCACGACTGAGTAGATATGCATGTAAGCTAGTAGATCAAGGCAAAAAGCATTTTCACCAATATTCTCAAGTATCTTGAGGGGTCCATACTTGATAGGTTTTAGCTTTTTACTTTCACCTTGCATCCTGTCCTTGCTAATATACAGTGAGACTTAGTCTCCAACTTGAAAACTATGCTCCATCCAATGCTTATCGTGCATAGCCTTGTGCTTGGCCTGGCTCTTTTCTAGCTATTCCTGTACTGCCTGGTGGATCTCTTGGATCTATTCAATAAACCTAGTTGCCTTGTCCACATCATTGTATCTATCAACCATGGTATCTTTACCAAAGACAAAACCCAAAGGAGACCTTGGTTTGAAACCAAAGAAGGTCTCAAAAGGAGATCTCTGTGTAGAATAGTGTTTAGCTCTATTGTAAGCATGCTACACATAACACAAGCGTTCATACCAAAGCTTAGGATGTTTGCTGCAATATCCTCTCAGTAACTGGATCACTGTCCTGTTAACTACTTGTGTCTGGCCATCTATTTGTGGATGAAAAGTTGTACTTTTCTTTAATTTGGTGTCCATTAGTTCCCACAGACTTGACCAAAACTTCCCCACAAATCGGGTGTCTCGATCAGATACAATAGAAGTGGGTAATCCAAAATTAACCCATACATGTTTAAAGAACAATTTTGCAGTTTCTTCAGTTGTAATCTGTTTAGTACAGGGTATCAAAATACACATTTTTCTAAACCTATCCACAACAACATATAGATAATCATGAACCTTCCTAGATTTAGGCAGTCCTGAAACAAAATCCATGGAAATGCTTTCCCAATGGTGAGAAGGAACTGGCAATGGAGTGTACAAGCCTAGTTTTCTATTGTTGGGCTTGCTTTTAGCACACATAGCACATCCTTTTACATATCTAGAAACTGTCTTACTCATTCTCGGGCAATAGCATAACTTTTGCAGTTGTGCAACTGTTTTACTTACCCCAAAGTGACCTAATATCAGAGAAGTGTGTTCTTCCCTAATTATCTTTACTCTCTTAGTTTGTGGAATGCAGAGTTTCCCACAATGACATAGGAGTTAGTCCTTCATGTGATAGTCCAATTCTTCTATTTTTTTCCTTGACTCAAAGTTGCATATACATCTTTAAAGTCCATGTCCTAAGCATACTGTTCTATGTAGTTTTCATGCAGCACAGAATTATGCTTAAGTATGGTAGATGCATTTGTAATGGGTCTAGAGAACATGTCTGCAACCTTGTTATGTATGTCCTTTTTATATCTGATGACTAAATGAAATTGTTGTAGAAAACCCATCCATCTGTAATGTCTTGATTGCTGCAACTTAGTTTGGGAGTGTAGATATTGAAGTGGCTGATGTTCAGTTTGTATTACTGTTTCTTTGCCCATTAAGTAATGTTTCCACTTTTTCACACTCTGAACTAATGCATACAATTCTTTATCATATGTAGGATAGTTAACTACTGTAGGATTAAAGGTCTCAAAATGATAACATATGGGTTTACTGTGCTGTGTCAACACTTCTCCCATGGCATAGTCACTGGCATTAGTTTGGATCTCAAAGGGTCATTATAGATTTGGCAGTGCCAGTACTAGTGTTGTACTAATCTTTTCTTTCAAGGTGTCGAAGGCTTTTTGCCGTTTGCCTCCCCACTAAAACACCTTGTTCAATCTTGTCAAGGCATGTAAGGGAGCTGCAATTGAGGAAAAAATTGTAATGAACTTCCTCCAATATTGTGTTGCTCCTAAGAAGCTTCTCACTTCTGTAGTAGACTTGGGTTTAGGCTAGTTTACAATAACTGCCACTTTAGAGGGATCTATTTTCAATTCACCCCCCGTACTATATGAGCCAAATAATTTAGAGAGGTTTTTCCAAATTCACATTTAGAGAGTTTAACATAAAATTTTTCTCTTTTCAAAACATCTAATATCTGTTTAACATGCCTTAAATGTTCTTCCCACATTTTACTAAAAATCACAATGTCATCCAGATACACAATAACAAAATCATCAAGAAAAGGTCTGAGTACATCATTCATTAATCTCATGAAAGTAACAGGAGCATTGGTCAAGCCAAAAGGCATAACCAGCCATTCATACAATCCCTGCTTTGTTTTGAAAGTAGTCTTCCACACATCTTGCTCTACAACTCTGACCTAATGGTATCCAATATGCAAATCCAGCTTGGTGAAATAAACAGCTTCCTTCAGTTGATCTAAAAGATCATCTATGCGAGGAAGGGGATAACGATTTTTTATTGTTATCTTATTTAGTGCTCGGTAGTCAATGCACGTTCTCCACAAGCCATCTTTCTTTCTCACCAAAACGATTGGTGACCCACATCGTGATGTGCTAGGTTTGATGAACCCTTTCTCGAGAAACTCCTACACCTGCTTCTTGATTTCCACATTCCCTAAAGCAGACACATGTACATCCCAACGTTAGGCAATGGAACATCTTGCTGCAAAATAATATCATGTACTATCCCCTTTTTGGGTGGTGGACCTTTAGGTTCCTAGAACAAGACATCATATTCTAAAACAATCTTTTCTATATCAGCTTGACGATCGGAATTACAACCCTCAAATACATTGGTTTTATCAGGTTTCTTTTCCTTTACAACCATCAGTAGGAACTGTTGGCATGAATTTATCATTCTTTTCATCTGTCCTGAGTTTATGAGAGTATAATTATTCTTAAGCTTATGAGCTCTTACAAAGTATTCGATTCCACCTTTAACAAGTAGATTCTTGTTCTCAGCTCTATAGAAAATAGCCTTTCTATCATACAATTAAGGACTTCCTAAAACAATTCCACATATATACAAAGGAATTACATCTAACTCAACCTCATCTACAAATGCTAACCCAAAAGAAAACTTGAGTTTGCACTATCAAGTCACTTGTAGTGGTGCTTTATCATTCAACCATCCTAATGGGTATGGTTTCTTATGAGGTGTAGTTGCTAATCCAAATTTCTTTACAATTCTTCAGAAATTAGATTTACTTGTGAACCGCTATCAAACAAAGTATCAATCTTTTGATTTTTGGAAATAACTTGAATATGGAAAAGCTCGTGTATTTTTCTCTCATGTTCTTCATCAATAACAGATTGAGCAAAATTACTAGTAGATGCTTCAGAATTCTTACCTTTTATACCTATCGCTACAATGATTGTTTCATCTCCCGAGTCTGACCCCAAATATTTCTGAATAGCTACAACAGTCTTCTTCTTCTTGCCCTCAGACTTCTTAGGTCTTAGCTCTAGATGTAGAATTCAACAATGCTCATCATCATTCCCATCCTTCTTGCAGTGAGTGTATGAAGCTTTACTTTTCTGTGCAGTATTAGCCTTCCTTGATTTCCACTTTTGCTTTCTTTTCTCCTTGCTCTTGCTTACAGTGGGTTGGGATGATCGCCCAACTTCTGGATTTCCATTCCTTCCTCTAGCTTCTAGATGAGTAGCTTGTACAGATACCTCATCTATACTAGTGGGATTAAACATGAGGATGGTATGCCTCATGTAGCTGTGTAGACCACCGATGTACTTCAAAAGAGTTTCCGGTGAGTCTAATGAGATACCCAACATCAATGCTCTCTTTTTGAACTCTTGAGTATACCATTGTACACTTTGCCCTTTCAACTACCAAAGAGTTTGCCAACTCATCATGGCTTGTTGCATGTAGGCCAATGGATAGAACTGCTTTTTGATTGCAGCAACAAATTCACTCCATACAGAGATGGTCTTACCATGATTCTTCATATCAACTTGGGTTCTTCCTTCCCACCAAACCAAGGCAGTGCCTCCTAGACGTAAGCTTGCCAGCTGAATCTTACTCTTGTCGGAGTCTATATTCTGTACCCTGCAATACACATCAATTTGTCTAATCCAATTATCCAAATTTTCAGCATTTAACTCTCCATCATATATAGGCAAATAAAATTTAACATCTAGTTTAATCAAAGATGCTTTCTTATTATGCACAGGGCTATTAGGAGGTGTAGGAAAGCTTTCTTCTTTCCCTTTTCCTTTTGAGTGGTCATGGGAATGAGACTCATCTTTTTCTTTATCTTGCTTTGAGCCTGATGAATCTTCATCCTTATGCTTTCCAAAGTCCCTATACATTTCTTCTACCATGGACTTTATAGCTAGGAAACATTCTATGAATTAAGGGTCTAGCCCTATAAAACCCTCCTCTGACATTGTCTTTCTAGAATAGACTCTCTCAATTTCAGGGTTAGTTTCCACCAACTCTTCTTCTCCTAATCTTAGCTTTGATCTAGTGAGCATTCACAGCTAAACCAATACAAGCTTGCCTAGCCTCACAGCCTACTGCTCTGATACCACTTGATCTGATATTCACCCTATGAGTGACATCAGTTGAAGTTTTATTAAACAAAAGGTATTACAGACTCATGTGCTGGTGTGTTTTCTGTGTTATTTAAGCAATGGATCGATTAGATTGCCAATACACAGACATTTTAAATGGAAAGACAACAAAGAAATACAACAGGCAACTAGAAAGACAAAAGCAATTTTAATCAAGAGTTCACCCTCTTCTCTAGGGCTACATCTCTAGTCCAGCTCTTAGTGGTGGCCACGTTTTATTGTGTCTTTAAACAGAGAATTACAATACAGGGACTCAATATGAGTTCTCCTAAAGCAGGTTTTGCTTGGCAGGGTGGTTCTTGGATTCCCCAAGCCATTGGAGTACACAGTCTCTTCTTCCCACTAGCTCTTTGTCCTTTTAATGCTTTTCGTTTCTCTGCCCGCGGTTCTCCAACTTCCAATGTGACCGAGTGCTTAAGGCTCCTCCATTTCATCCCTATTCGCCAAGTGATGTACGATTAGCGCTAGGTGTGCATAAAAAATCACCTCCTTTTCCTGATCCAAGGCTCTCAGGGGCTACTTTGACCTCCTGTGTAGTCTCCATCGGCCTCATTCAGTGTGCTTTGACCGAGGTCCTCATCATTCCACGCTAGCTGCCATGCCACTGGTTCAGGGTGTTTTTGATCGTTGTTTTTGGAATTTTTAGAGATTCATCCCGACCTGATACAATCATGGTTCTTTGCCAATATTTAATGGACCCAATTCGGATCACTAGTTGAATGAAATGAAGCTTTGGGGGCATGTACCTCGATTGAGTCCTTACGTTGGGGGCATGCAAACTTATAACAAGCATAGTTTTTCATTTCAAGCTTGTGTAAACATGAAACCGAATCCAAGAAGAGTTCTCCATGGTTCAAGCTTGTGTAAAAATGAACCCATGCCCAATTTACATCTCCTGATCACCATTTTTATCAGCGCATTTATGCTAGATGGGCCTTGGTTGTTTCATTCCATCGCCACCATCTCTTTGGCTGATCATATGCTTACACTTGGTGTGTAAGAATTTTTTTCTTATTTTGTCCTTTTGCCTCTTATGCAAATGTCTGTCGCTCCTTATGTAGGTTTCGTTGATGGTGCCTGTCGCAATACTCAGAGTCTTTCCTCTGCGGCATGGGTTATCTATAGCCCAATGGGTGACTTGGTAGACATTCAAGGTGTTTGTCTAGGATGTACTACGAACAATGTTGCTGAATATAGTGTAGTTATTGAGCTATTGACTGAGGTTGTTGCCCTCAATATTCACACCTTGATCATAAATATAGTTTCACAACTTGTTGTTCTTCAGCTCAACGGACGTTATTCCGTCATAAACCTCAAATTTTAAGGTTGTATTTATGTGTTTGTTTACTGGAAAGGAATTTTTATTACATTAAATATTAACATATTCCTAGAAGACTGAATACATTAACATACACATTGGCAAATCATGTGTTAGATAGACATTTGCAAAATTTGTAAAAGTAAACATTGAGACATAATGAGTTGATAAAGCAGAACATAGGTATGTATATATATCATGCGTTGCAAATCGTAGTGCCCAAAAAATATGTGTTCAGATTACATCATGAGATAACATGTCTCTCAAAATTGCAGAAAATAATCCTAGGGGTCTAATCTGTGTGATGCTCTCTATAGCCACTACTACTCGGACAACACGTCTCAGCAGTCAGCGGATCCTATTTGACACCCCTGCTATGTGTCACTGATACTACTGAGGGACATCCTTGAATCCCGAATAATCTAGAATCCCCTCTGCCAACCCTCTAGGTCATGGGTGATCTCATCCTCCATGGCTCTGCCAGGAGGGGTCATCTCGAACTCCCTCTTGAATCTCTGAGTGATGGGAGACATGCCTGTAGGTCTTTCAGGTTCAAGATCTGCAAGATTGAAAAGTAATGATCAGGAAATATATAAAAAAACAAAAAATTTACAAAAACTCTTTAAAAATCAAAAACAATTTTGTTACCTCTCTCATCCTAGCAATCCCCAGGTGCGAGTAATAGGTATGGATCACCTCTAAAGTTGGTCCTGGTGTATGGCCAGTCCTCCACCACAATGAGTTGGTTATCTAACCACTCGAAGAACTCCAGTCTCCACGACATGTGTTGACCACCACGTCCTTAAGGCATTAGCATAGCCCAGCGGATAATTTGTGGCTCCTGTCGTGGTGGCCTAGCCACGACCACTTCTTGTCTCTGAAAAATAGGGATTTGTTCTAGGATGAATGGTATGAGCAGCAAACCATACCCGAATTGCTTTTTATCACCTCATCTGCATTTTTTCAGTTGCCTTTTGAGGTTGTCCGATACTGCCTCTGCCTAGTTAAATATGGTGGGGTTTAAGCAATCTGCTGCCAACCGAAGTTGGGTCTTGGTGGCCTTATGTGGGGTGTGAGAACCAACCACCCTAGTAATGGTGGATAGGAGGAATCCTAATGAAAGGTCAGCTACAGTTGCAATATTTAGCTTTCCTCCTTTATCTAATTTTTTAGCCTCAAGGCACATTATCCTAATGAGCATTTCCATAATCTCTCCTGTAATACGAGTCCCTATCATTCGGGTTATTTCTTCTCTTCGTGATAGTCCTGTCAGAAAGTAGATATCGGTGGCATCAATCTCTAGTTCTTGTCCATGGATGTTAAGTCTCCCTTCGTTTGGATCCCACACTCCAAAAAGGTATTGGAGTAGATCAGGCTGTGCTCTTAGGCACAACACTATAAAGAACTTTAAGAGCCCGTAATTCCGCACATATAAGAAATTTAGATCTCCTAGAGCTAACTCATCATCATTGTTGTGTTCTCACTCTTTCCATTCGATTACCATGATTTCTTCTTGTAAAATCACAAACATTTAATTGTAAGTGCCATGATTTTGTTTAAAACCCCTTGAATTTGATTAAACTATGAAGAATTTTTGTTCTCAGTGCTCGTCACACCTGTCTCTAAAACAGGTGCGACAATCTGGAATTTGTTGTTTGGAAAATTTGATCTCTTCATGATTGTTTGGTGTATAGTTGTGATGAGCTTATTTTCCCATCGTTGGAAATTCTAGCTCTTTGTAGTCCCGATTTGGGAACTGTGATGGCTGCCGTGGAAATTTCCATCAAAGGAGTCCTCTAAATCATGGCTAAAATCATAGAAAAGAAAGATACATTTTATCTAAAATGCACGACCAAAGATGTGGTATATACTTGGAATAGACGGATTTGCAAATGAGCTCCTGGATCTCCTCCAATTGATCTCCAAAAATCGCAAGTGTACAAGGGTAAAATTTATTCACTCCAAGGTAAAAGTGAAAAGTAATTTTTTTTTACCAATTGGCCATTTTATAGACCATTTTTGGGAAAATTAGGGTTTTTGGTTTATTTTTGAATATTATATGCATATTTATATCAAAAAAAATGTTACTCTTTCTTTTTGTGCGGCGACAGGTTCCAAACACTCTAGTGATGATGATTTACGAGTTGTATTTTATACCTTTTCAGACTCGGTGGAAACACGAAAAAGTCACTATTGGAGTCATCTTTAAACTCTTTTCTGACTCTCGAAACATAAAAATATTGCCAAGTTCTTGTCACTTTGAACTCGTTAAGGGTTGCGAAGCATCATCTACCCAATATAAGTTTACCCCTTTATGGACTAGGATAGATTACTTACGAAAAAGGTATATGTTGATCTATCATGGTCAACAGGTTCCCTTGGTTATTGTTTTCTACCTTTTTGGATTCGAGGGACAAATTTATGAAAAGGGACCTTTGGAGTTTTCTTTTCCATGTATTTTTCAAACTCTCTAAATATGAAAAAGACTCTGAGTTTTACGTATGTCAGACTCATTAAACCTGATGACATTGGACTTGTCATCATGATGAGACAGAGCTTCTCCTTCCTAGGGCTTGTTAAAATTTACTAGGTTGGATTTGTCCAAAGGACAAACTTATATTACAAGCATATGTTATCCCCTTCAAGCTTGTGTTTCAAAAATAATTGGGGTACTCGCCAGAAATGGTGGGGGAAAAGTTGGAAGTATTCCATTGGTTGTATTAATTATTGCGGCAGCTTGTCACTCTTGAACATCAACACTCTTTCTGCTTCGTGTTGGCTTGGGATATCCTCACTTAGTCATTAGCCTTTTAGGTTTTGGGTTATCCATTTTGCCTCATTCCATCTGCTCCTTGCTGCATCATCATGATCTTTGATCCCTTGGTACTAAAATGTTGCAACTCCGGAGTCGTGTCATTGATATGTCCAAGAGCTTAATCCTTCTGCAGTTTGTATCCTTACACACCTTCCTCAAATTCTCTGTCCCATCCATATTCATCTTGTTCCTTTGTCTTGCATCGATGATGTGGGAAACATTATGGCCCTCCTTTGACCGATCACTTCCTATTGACTTCAGCTCATTATTCAGGAAGTTGATCTAGAGACCTATTTTTGGTACCTTGGAGCTTGCATGATTTAATGGCAAGTTCTTCGCATTCAACGACAGGCTTTCATTATTAGATTTCGATCAGGGTGATTTCATGGGTGTTAGACTTCATATCATTCTTCACACTTCGTGGATTGTACTAGCAGTGCCTTGAGAACCATTGACATTACTGGTGGTCTTGATAACGATTTACGTCATTGACCAGTAATAAAGTAATTTTCTAGTATGCTAGACTTCAGCACAACTATTTTCATATTAGAATTTGTACCTTGATCGGGTTGGGATTCAAGATCCTAGGCTTAGATTACACAAGTCTAGGTTGCGTGGATTAGTTCATGGTTGTATACATGACTCTTTTGATTGGATGGCTGCGACCATACATGAGTCTTTTATATGGTCCTTTTGATTGGATGGTTGCGTCCATAACACAAATCATTTATGTTTATCTTCTCGATGGCTACGCCCATCCCTTATGCACACGTATTTCCTTTCACCATGTACTTATGTATCATAGATATCAGTTACAGTTGCGTTTGCAGGTTCTCTGCAATGGTTTTTTGTTTCAGTTATGGATTCATAAAGCATTTCACCCCACCCACTCTCTTGGCCTTCATGCTTTAAGGGGGCATCTGTTACATAGTATTTTTTCACCGACCCCATAGTCCCTAATCTCAGACACTATCAGTCCATATTATTGACATTTTCTTTGTGTCATGTTGCAAAATATGTGTCAATGTCTTCCTTTTCATATTAGGAAGAATACCTCAGTTCATTACTCCTAGAGTAGACCCTTTTTAACCTCTGTTTTTGGGTCGTCGCGGGTCATCAATTATTCCACCCACGAAGATGGCCAAGTTTGAACTAAGCCTAGCGATGTTGTCACTCTATCCCTATGTTTCACTCACGAAAAGCTACTTTTGGCAAGATTGTTTTAACAAATTATCGACGGGCAGTCCTAGGGTTGGTTGTTGGATCAGATGAGCTCGCCTCTCTCCTTTGGGATGGTTGTTCCAAATTTTATGCAACCTCCCAAAGGGATAGGATCTTTCTCCCATCTCTTATGGAGGCTCCTCCTCCTTGTTGCACAAAAATTGTCACCTTGACATTCTGCAGTTAGTGTGAGTCTATCACCACTCATACCTTCCTCCTTTGCAAGTATTAAACCTTAATTCTTCATATCAAGCCTTGAGAATAAGAGAAAGACCTTAAAAATCTGCAAAACTCTGGTTCCGCTCTTTCTCTTAGCATTACCTATGGTCCCATAGCTATTGGTCATGTCCCCTGCGCACCTGACCGCTCTGTATCTGTGTTATGGGAAAAGTCAAAACGGTGCAAGTACATTCTTAAAAACTCACTTTGAGTCATTTCTAGAAGCTTCTAGAGGAATATTGAGGTGGCAAGTTTGCTCCTGAAAGGTTCATGCATCCCATACCTTAGGGAGCTAACGCCTTGATGTGAGGAGCTTATCCCTTTGAAGGAGGACTCTATCCCTTCAATGGGGACCTGTAACCTCCTTCCTTTTCACTATAAAATGAAGCATTGGGCTGGTTACTGGGGAGGTTGAAAGCTAAATATTTTTTAGGGTAAATGTTGCTGGAACTTTGTCTTCCTAATTAAGCTTTTGAGAGGAAATATTACATACATTTTGATCTCATTTGGAAGAGAGTGAGGCTTGTCAAAGTAGATGAGATTCCTACTTGGACCCTGGGAAGAGCTTGTACAACATCAAGGCACCAAAGGTTGTAAAGTTATTCTATTTCAAAGTTAATAAAATCAAGTTTAATTTTCTCAATAAGCTATGTTTTATGGTTTATTTCATGGACTCCTTGATCACCATGATGAACATGATTTATTATATTAGCTATGCAGGTGTTATTTGATGTGTGCTTGTTTGTGATTGCAGGTTCTTAAAAGGAAACTCTTTTAGACAATCGAAGCGTGGCTACCACAAACTAGCGTTGGACTTAGGGTAGGGTCTAAAACACCTCTTTAGTTTTTATTAATGAATCACAATATGTTTAGAGAAAGGTAGGTTTGCTTGTCCTGCTTGTTGCTAGATATTTGTTGATACTAGGGAGATCAGCCTTGTCCACAAGAATGATTTATCTGGCCAACACTCCTATAAATACCTCCTTCATGGCTGAGATTAGCTAGTAGAGTTGGTTTGGAGAGAGTTTGAGTGAAGTTTGCAAGTAGATTCTAATTTAACTTTGCCTGGGATAGTTTTGTGTGGATTTGGCTTGATTGTATGAGTGTTCTAGCATCATAATTTTTCCTTTTGGGTACGAGAGAGAGTTATTCATCCTCTTGGGATACAACTCATGAGTGAATGCTTGCAAAGACATGTTGACAGGACCCTTCAAGGAGACCTACAACATCAATGCATGGTTGTAAGTTTTACTTCAGTTCATATAAATACAAATCAATGGTTTATTTCCTATATCTTATGTCAAATTTCATATTGATAGCTTGAAATTCCTTTACCCTTTAAGTAGATCATTATTTTTGTATTCTATTTGTTGTTATTCTTTGTATATTGTTTCAGGTACATAAGTGATTAGAACGATAGTTGGAGCAACACAACGAGAACTTCATCAAATGAGGATTTGAAGATAGGCCTTCATGAAATTAACTATCTAAGGGAATTTTCATTGATATTGTTCTTTTTGTGACTAGACCCACTCTAGGGCTAGAGGGTTTCCTTTGTCTGCAGAGAGAACTTACCTACATCACAAAAAGAGCAGCAACCATTGAAAAATTCCCCCCCCCCCCAACACAGGCTTGTTGATGAGGTACTTCAACACAGAATGGTCTATGTAAATTTTGAAGTGTGCACCCAATAAATAGTGCCTAAATTTTTGGTGCGCATACACCATTGCCAACCCTTCATGTTTTGTGGTTGAATATTATTTTTTTCCTTATATAACCTCTTGCTCACAAATACTATCGTATGGTCAATATCACCTACACCTGGTTGGGTTAGCATAACTCCTAATGCTATGCAGGATGCATCTACATGTACGTGGAATTCCTTCTTCCCATTAGGGAACACTGGAAAAGGTGATGAAACCATTTTTTCCTTTAATACATCTAAATTCTTCTTGAAATCATCGTCCCAAAAAAATGTCACATCTTTCTTCAATAATCTCTCCTTGGGTGTTGTGATTTGTGCATATGCTTTGATGAACTTCCTATAATATCATGTATGGACCAACATTGTGCGCAACTGTTTGATATTCCTTGGAGGCTCCAAATTGATAATTACTACATTTTGGGCAAGTTCTACCATCAAACCCTGCTTACAGACAACATGACCCAAAAGTATCGCATATGGTATGCCAAATATGCACTTTTTCACATTAAGGGTATCTGATACTTTCAAAAAGTATCCAACATGAGGCAAAGATTGGCAACATGTCTCTTTACTAACCCAAACACTATCCAATAATTGAAGTAAATCTCTAAAAACCTATGAATAAATTATTTGAAAGTTGTGACTACCAACCTAGAGAAGATTGCAGGACCATTCCTAAGTACAAAGGGCATAACTATATACTAAAAACAACCCCATTTAGTAGTGAAGGTAGTCTTACTCTGATCCTCGAGCATGATCTTGATCTAATGATACCCTGAAAACCCATCAGTAAACAAATATGCCTACTGACCTCCAACATTCTCCAATCTTTGTTTGTGAATGGCATAGGAAATGGATCATGGACATAAGCATCGTTCAAATTTCTTAAATCTATGTAGATCTAAATTTCATCCTTCATCTTATTTTCCTGAACCACCATAAGACTAACCCAGTCTGATTTCTTGATAGGCTCAATAATCCCAGTTGTAATCATCTTATCCAATTCTTTGTACACTTTCTCCCTATACTTAGGATTCAACGGTATGGGCGTTGCTTCACTAGTTTCACATCTAGCTTCAGAGTGATCTTCATGACACCTAAATCACCTACTATCCCCTTCAGATCAAACAAATTGGTGGGAAAAGAGTCCTTATACTCCTACAATAACTCTGCGGCTTTCTCCACTCTGTCCTCATCCCAATTGTCACCTATGTTTGTGAAAATCAGCTGTGCTTTCGACCAAATATTCACCTGCTTGGTCTTCAAGGGCTTTGAGATATCAGGGACTTTTTCCTTAGGCCCCACCACTTCGCACTGTCCTTCTGACTCAGGAATATTTATGTTCCTAAGATCTTCCTCACCTTCTTCTATGATCACATTGTAGCATTCCAAATCATGGCACAGTTGCATACCAATTTGGTTGAACCCACGTGATAGGTTCATTAGTCATTCTGAATATTTCATCTTTGATCTCCTGTAACACTTCGCCAATGCACTCGAGTCCATCTTCAAAACTAAAAGTTAACAAACAACTTTCCTTCAGAACATCCCACTTTGCGGTTCTGTGTCGTATCTATGTTTCTAGATATGATTTCATCAAAATAGTATCCAAAGTGTGGCAAAATATGTGAACCCATTATGGATGTGGTTCTTTTCCCCATGCTTTCGTCCATCGAGCCATATGCTTGCACAAGTCGTCCTTTCTTGTATATTTATCTGTAATGATGGTATTGGCATACCCAAACCACAAGCTCATCATGCATTGATATTCCTTCTAGTCTTCAAATTTTTTCTTATGTGTACCCCACCATCGGGTAAGTGTAGCTCTCAGCATCATGTTTAATGCCTGGAACCGATGTTCCTCTAGTACATCCCTTTCAAACTTATCCAAAATTAAATTGACATCCTCTAAACCATCATAATATGGTAAGTTGCATACCTCAGTGGGTGTACACCAGAGTGACTTAGTGAGCATGTTGTGTCGCAGCAACAATACCTCATGCAATCTATTCTTCTAGTGCTCAAGCTCCTCATCTGAATCTGAATTGTAGTATCTATCCTTCTCCCAGTTAATTCACCCATCCACCTTAGGGTTGATGAAATCCTCATCCTACACAATAAGCTTATATATTTTCTCAATATCATCCTCCTTTTAATAATCCCAAATTGGTTCCATAGAATGCGCACCCTCGGTTGAATCCATGGAACAATAACCCTTAGCTCCTTATTCTCAAATGTCATGCTGCACTTCTTGAGGTTGAAGACTACATTCATATCAAATGCCCAATCAATTCCAAACAATGTCAGGGATGGGTTACTCTTGTCCACTATTACGATCACTTCAAAATTAGCTGTGGCGCACGCCCCTTCAATATCCATAGTTACTCCATGTAGGCTCCCCATAGGAATAATCTTTTGTTGATTCACCATTCTTAGCTGCATCGGGGACCACTTTAGTGCTGGTCTTCCCATTCTTTCCTAGGTTTTCTTCAGAAAAAAATTTGCGTCAGATCCCAAATCAAGGATCACTTGGTCCATTTCAAAATATCCAACCTAGGCAGTCAATTGCATCTCTCGCCCAATCCGTTTCTTCCCTTTGACCACCTTATGCACTGTGCATTTTTCAAGCAGTGACTTACCCTTGCCAGCGTAGTTATCTATCAATTCTTACAGTCCCTCTACTGCTTTTTGATCCCTTAGGAGCTTCATGTAGGTTTGTAAGAAAGATGTCAGCAATGAGGGATTTTTTTCTTGCATAGTACTGATTTTTGTAGGCTTCTCTTTGTGTGTACTATAAGCCCTCAATGTAGAACCTCTAGTGTCCACGAAGCTCCTTTTTGCCTCCATAAACATTTCCTTCACCTTATTCAAATCAAATCCAACATCCTTGTCAGCAGCCTTCTATACCCACACATTTTCCTCTGGTTGTTTCCCTTTATCCTCCCCAGTAGTTATACCGCTTTGTGTAATAATATTAACATAGGGCCCATCTTCGTGTGGTTCTGATCTCATCATCTATATGTTTTGATTAGGTTTTTGGGTCTGGGTATTTTTTCATTTCATCTTGATGATGAGAATGGGACAATATTCTATAACATGATCAAACTGTCAGTCGTACTAACAAGAGGGGTGCATTGGATTTTGACAATATCGCACAAAGTGACCTAGTTCTCCACAATTGTAATAAATGGTCTAGCCACGACCTCTTCCAGCTCCTCCCCCTCATCCTCTTCCTTGTCCCTAGATTCCTCCTCATGCTTCAATTTCACCTTGTTCCTACTAAGGATGTGCCTCTGCTTGTACTCTATATGTTGGTGCTCTTCCCATTATTAATTCATAACTTCGGAAATTGTGCACATCACACTCCACACACTTACAGAAATTAGAAAATAGTTGTTGGGGATTCTACACAAACTTCTATAAAAAATGAAAATTTTCCGTCATATGTTTTCCTGTGATCTAGCAGATAACGCACCATGGTACCACACCTATAATTGTCCCAGAATATTTTCTATCTTTAGGGGGGCAAAACCCTAACTAGATAATTTTGATACACCAGGAAATGATCCTTGTCGTGACCATGGCCTTTGAATTTTAAACACCATACTCCCATGAGCACCTCATTCTCCACTTCTTTTCCCTTTTTGAGGCTCTGCAACTCCATATGCAGGCTAGCCAACTTTAATTGAATCTGTTGCACTCCTAGATTTTTCCTTAATAGGTGAGGCTTCCAACTTCATGGTAATCTCTAGTGCCTTAGCCTGCATTCCCGTCTTATATTGTGACAGTGGAAATCTCAAATGAGGTAATAGCGAAGCAATATACCAATCCTTGTGTTGTTCATCCATAATTTTCATATTATCTTGTTGTAGCAAACACTTCAGCCTTTGATCAAAATCCCATGTAGACTCATTTACATTGTGCTTAATTTATTTAACCTTAGTTACAGACTGAGCTTGAGACTTAAGCTTTCTAAACTCATTATTCAATAAATCCTTCATATCTTTTAATGTTGCATTTGGAAGAATCATACTATACTTAATATACCATCTTAGTGCCCTATCTTGCAATGTTGTTACCAGATGCACTTTATTTAGGTCATCATCTATTACCTGTTGTAACTTCCAGACATCATCTACTACAAACCAAAATTGTTCAAGGTTTTATGTCCCCAAACCCTTGAATATGGGCATCTTCATAGTGTTTGCCATATTAAATAGTGAAGGTGGAGGTGGAAGCAGAGGTGTAGGTGTAGGTGTGTGAAGTGGAGGTGATGGCAGAGGTGGAGTGGATGGATGTGGTATTCCTATGATACCCTGATTTACCATTTTCAATGCACCTTGAGGCATTTTCTGACTACTACCTTCCTCGTCACTATCAGACACTCCCAACAAAGGACTGCACTCACCACCTGAATCTAAATTTCTTCCTAATCACTTTCCACTTTGCATAGCTCCTATCAAATATGTACTAAACATCAATTCAATGGCATAACCCATTTCTCACACAACAACATTTTAATCCAGGTTTTCAAGGACTTTAGATACTTACCTCTTGGTCCTTTGAAAAACCGGTGTTTAGCTTTGCTATAACAGATAGATGTATCGATCACGAAATTGGTAATGAATCCACCCAAAATAATATCAATCCAATAAACAACAACCATCACAATCTTGTTTTTTTACCCTTCTAAACACCTCACTAGATTTGGAGTCCACACAATAGGGTTATCCAACTTCCACATACCTTGACCATCTACCAATTTGGACAACCATTCATATAACTCACATAGAAAAAAGAAGAAGAAAATTTTGTGTTCTTCTGTATACAGGTATCTATTCAACCACTTTTCCTTTCACAGGCATGGATTTATTTTTTCTTGGGCTGTAAACCCGTGAAGCTTCGAATCAATCCACTTTTTGATCTCTTTCTTAGTCCTTATCCACTTATTTCTCATCACATATTCCTTAGATATATCTTAGTCTCAGAAACAGAACCATTTGTTGGCTTGAGGGTGCTTGGACCCAGGTTTAGAGTTAGTTGTGCTAACCAACAAACCCTACACTATCGACCCTTTTGGCAACAACCTACATAGCGCAGGCTGCAGTCTCACCCGAGTCAGTGTTGGGGGATGCAAGAACCCAATTTCTACTTCCAAAGGACTATGTGTAGTATTTCTGTTACTTCTAGGGATTTATTCGAACCTTCGCAAACCCTAACCCTTGAATCTGGAAATTATTGTATCTTACAGATAACATATCTAAACTCTTCCCTAAGTGTTCTAAACATTGATAACATTATGCAATTAACTAGATCTATCACTTTTGCGCATCTATTAAGTATTTCTCATGATAAATTATAGTAACATAGCAAACATAAACAAATTTAGAATTAAATAATAACACATAGATACATAGATAATGCTTCAAAACATCCTTTATTATGCTCAGATATTCTATTACAAATTCTTTCTACCTTTCACACACAGCTACAGGGTCCTGCGCACTCAGCTGCAGACTTACCAAGGTCTCCTCACACACAGCTACAGGAGGCTTCCCCTTCGCCTAAGTACAGAAAACAAACTACTCTTACTTAGATCAACTACCCATACATAGATATTTTTGATTTATTTCCTTCATGACTTTCTATGAATCCTTTTTATATCATCTTCTATTATAATACCATGGTCCGCAAACTATGGGTGGGTCACAAAACAACTTATCTCCTAAAAAAAATAAGGGGATTTGACCTTCCTAAAGACCCTTTGAATCCTATCAACCTTCATGCTCTGCCCCTCAAAATGTGGATACTTTACAATAATAACAAAATTGTTTACAAAATTTACCCCAAGAGACCCTATCCCAACAACTTTCTAAGTCTGTGACTAAATCCAAACCGAAAGGGTCTACCGAACCTCTATCATCACGAAATGGTACCTTATAGATACCTCAACCTACACTTGAATTCATAACCAATATCCCCAAAGGTCTGTTACATTGAAATACTTCTTCTATCAAAGCCGCCCATACATATACCATAGTAGATGACTTGGTGTAGTCTCCTCCTATCATGTCAATGTTGGAAGTTCTCCAAAAGTTCCCATCACAATGAAAATCTATACTATCTTCTCTAGGCATTATGGACCCTGAAGATGATCATATGACTGTCTTTCATGTTGACAAGTCCGATAACCCTCCCTTACCTTCATCTATTGCTTTCAAAATTCTGGTCTCCATTTGAAATGCCATTGTCCAGCAGTGTATCATTGATGAGGCGCATCAACTTTTATGATGGTCACCAATTTTTGGAAAAAACATGGATCCCCTAAACTATCCATATCCACCATTCACAACCCCTTGGCTTATACCAAAACTTCCCAGTCACAGTTTCTTGCAAGACAGTATATATTGACACTGAAGTCATTGATGCTCCCCTAGACTATAACATCCTTTTGGGTCGTAGTTATACTTACACCATGTGAGATGTCGCATCAACAATTCACCACACAATGTGATTTCCCCATAATTGAAATATCATCACAATAGATGAGTTGACGTACTATGATCCAAAAGGCTAGACTTCACCTCATATCCACATTTCTTATGTGGTTGAAAATAAGACTATCTTGCATGTCTCTCCATAAGTCCATAAAGATTCCTCCTTTCTTGGCACTTACTATGTTCCCCCTCCTACTTCTTCTGAGCCTAGCTCATCGAGTGTTTGTAGGTTCCAACCATCATGGGCCACCCATAAACATGTTGCTATGCCTTCACAACATTCTACACCCCCATAAGCTGATATGCCTGAATTAAGTCCACCCACTGGTACAACGCCTCAAGGATCATTTCCTTCTCCTAGTATCTCTCCTAATCCATTTCCACCTAGAACCGTTCCGCCATGCCTTAACCATTATGGAGCAGTTCCTCCAGGCCACTATCCTTTTGGTCAGATACCCTTCTTATTTCCACCTCCCAGAGTCTATTCTACACATGTCATAGCTATGTTGAGTCTACCCAATATTACCTTAGGAATCCCAGTTTGGTACATCAATCCCCCCACAAACACTCCACCTAATAGATTGAAACCTTACACTACTTTGACCCAGATCCAACTATTTGTTCTTACCCCTGCCTTCACTTTAGTTTCTCAAAAACCTCAATAGGAGCCTACTCCCACTGTGAAAGCATTTGGAAAGAGGGGTCAAGCCCGAAATAATGGAACCCAAGACAAGGATTCCCTTGCAACTCTAGCTAATCCTAAGCCACTGAAGCCTCTTCCTCCTTGTACTTTATATGATGTTTTTGGTCACACAACCAATAATTGTCCTGAAATCCCTCATGTTAAGGATGTGGTCACTGATACCTTCCCTGATTCTAACATCCCGGAGGTGCATGTCACCTTAACTAAGTGAGATAAGAAGATCTGACCATTACACACAAACCACCCTTGCACTTTGTGTAATAACTATGGAAATTATTCCCATCACTATTACTGTCTCGAAGATTTTTTCAATACACTTCAAGTGCTTTGCGAATTAGAGGCCACTCGTAATGAGTCCACCTCTCCTTTACTTGTGGATTTTGGTCCCTCTCCTACACTAGTACAGGAGGTCCCTTAAACACCCATTATGATCCCTCCCCATGATGTAGAGATGAAGGATAGTTTTTCTCCTATTCTCTACTTGTCGTCATTCATGAGATCAATATAATGGAACTCCCTTGAGGTCTCCTCTTGTGATTTTGTTGAAACTTTTTCGTTGAACACACCTATTATATACATATTTGGGCACAGAAACCCCGATCACATATGCCGATAAACTAAGGGCTCTCAAACCCCTAAAAGTGTTGTTTCAAACCCTAAAGGATCAAGGTCAACTGATTACATCATTTCCCAGAAGTTCTCCCTGGAAAACTACTCAGAATTGGTCAAAACTGGACCATACAGACTGATCCATGCTAAGGGTGCGATGCATCTCACCTGTTACACACAAGGGGTGTGGTGCATATTAAAATGCCCTTCTGTAGGATGCGATGAGTGAGAGTATACAAATGGCAGAGGCAGTTTGCTAGGTGGAAACTCAAAGAATCTTCTAGAAACTGCTCATATGACACTTGCCTCTCTGAATTTTCCTAGGGATGAGTAAGAGATCATGAAATCATCAAATGGAACCAAGAACTATCAGTGAAATGACACTAATCAAAAACCTAGAAGCTAACTCACCCATCAACAAACATCTATAAATGGATCCCTCATCCTAGAGATCCAAGAGGCTGGAATTTTGTATTTTGGAAGGAAGTGCCACTGGTTTCTCTTTGAGACATTGTATTGTTAGGTGATCTTGCTTTTCATGAGGTGAAGAGGACTTTCATGCCAGGAGGATGATCATCGCACTGTCTCTCATTGGAAGTGTGGATGCATCACACCTCTCGTGTGTTGCAGGTGAGATGCATCCCTGTTTCCCTTAAGGACAGTGCGATGATTGAATGAGATTGTTTCTCTCTCTAGAATTTGGTTTTTTCTTCATTGTTTTCAACTCTATTCAGTAGTTTTGCAGTCTATGATCAGTATATCACTAAGAAAACCTTCTTCCTTTACATTGTTCAACCTCCATTGATCAGGAATTGTGAATGTTTTTTATGTATTTTTTATCTTTTACAATCCCCCTTCGCAAATAGTAGCTTAATAGAACTGTCGTATTTTGATTCCAAAATGTCACAACTATCGTTTTGAGTCAAGAAGAAGAGTGTCATAAAGTCTTCCTCTTCTAGATAATCGATTGTACTTTTTCCATTGTATTTGATTTGAATTGTCAATATTTGAAGTGTCAAAAGTAGTTTCCCATTCGAAATTGAAAGTGTTGTCTTAGTCTTCCTTTCTTATTTTGAAAAGAAATTGCTGAAGTGTCACTTTGAAGAAAAGTAGTTCAGATCTGTACTTAGTTTTCTTTTTGTCATTCTCACATTAAGGAAATAGAAAAAAAAATACATGCATGTGCATTTGCATCTAGACTGCATGCAGAAATTGATTTAGGAAAAGTGCATTTATTGTGTGCTCTCTTCTCTCTGTTGAAAGAATCTTACTCTTCTTTCCTTAGTAGCTAGGATTTTCATTACTAAAAGAAAACAAACGTCTGTTTATCATTTTAGATTGCATATTTAGGAATTGTACATCTACATCATGCGGTGAACCTTGAAAGGAAAACTTCTTAAGAAAGATCAACTATAAAATAAACCTCAATGAACATAAAAACACTTTGGAACTTAATGCACAACATTTAGAAGTCTAGGATAGAGATATATTCCAGCATTGTAAAGCCTTGTAACTATCGTTTTCATCGTAGGTTGGGTGATTCCTCCTCTTTGATATGACAAGTGCCAGTACGAACTTGTGCTCCCACATACCGTCGTGTATATATTGGGAGACCACAATAGACTGATATCCTTTATCCTTAGGAAGCCATGTCTGCTGCCCTATCGATCGCAATGCACTAAACAAAACATTCAGGAAGATTGACTGCCATATGTAAAGTCCTTGGTAATTTCTCTTTAATTTACCACCGAAGTGTATATTGCAGTTTTGCGATTGGTTTGGTAATCCCTCTGTCCAGATTTCCAGAGTAGTCACTTTCATTCCTTTTTTACTCCTTAAAAGAAAAGGTCCATCTGAGCACTTATCACTTCAATCTCATTAAAAATCGAAGGCGATTAGAGTCACCTTTAGCTTTTTCTTGAGACTTAAAAATTGAAAAAGTAAGTTGTGTCAAAGCGTCATAAAATGCATTAATTCAGAGTAACAATTTCCCCACTTTTATTTTGAGTTGATCAAGTAATCCGCAATCGTGGAAGAAAGTCAATCAAAACCCCATCGTTCGTGGAGGCTAACGAGTCAACCGTCTTTGACTCTGGAAGTGAAACCATTTCGGGCGAAATGGTCTCATTTAACTGGGTCGAAATCTCCTCATTTATTTGAAACTTGTGTTTCAACATCAGCAGAGACTCCAGTTACTCCAATTATTTCCGGTACATCTGCCTTTAGAGAAGAAGTTTTGCAGTTACAAGAGGACATTAGAACTGACTCTAGTGTAACAATAGATGCCTCAATACCTAAAAAACTCCATCTAGAGCTGGTCCAGAAACTGAAGTTTAGTCACTTGAACATATGGGAGTTGAGTTCCAGAATTCAGGAGGTGTCACCCCTCTAGTATCTATCGTTGCAGAAACTATACCTTCTTCAGCCCCAGAAATATTTTACAGACCTGACGGTCTAACTCTTCCACTAGGATTGATTGCTATAGAAGAAGTTGTAGAGGATATTTCGTCCAGTACTCCACTCCATTTTGGAGCTGGGATCCACTTATACCCTTATATTCCTGAAGTTAGTTCTTTCAATCATCCGTCATCGCAAGTTCCTGTTGAATCGCTAGGAATTCTTTTAAATAGATTGAATATGTTTGAACAACCATCAACATCTAGGACTGTGTCATCCAATATAGTTGCAACTGAACCTCCTGCTACGACTTCTACGATGTTTGTCGGTATACCATCCGTCCCAAATAGTTATCAATCACCAGATGGAGTCCATCCAGGGATTGTTTTGATGACATGGTCTGTTCCCATTAGTTCTTCTGGGACCCTATCTGGCATTTCTTATGTTGAAGCTCAGCAAATTGATCCTGAATACCAGTTTCAATTTGGGTAGCCCAGTCTTCAGAGACCCATCTATCATTTGAACACTGGATTACCACCATACGGGGGGCAGTATGCCTTTTCATTGTTCCCTCCTAGAGAACAACCATATGAGAGCTCACAACAAAATTCAAGTCAAACTGGAATTACATCCACTAGTTGGATACCAGCCTCAACAACCAAGGGTTGTATATTCAATGCAACCAACCCTACTTGTGTCAAATATTACCACTACACCTTCTATTGTGACCGTGTCACAAGTAAAATCACAACATGTTGTATGTCAACCTCAAATTAGTCAGATTGCAGTACAACAACCTCTTGTCTCTATGGCTCCGCCACAATCTCAAACTAGTGCTTCCTTAACCGAAATGAATCAGGCTCAAATAGGTGTTATGACTATGCATCTCGGTCAATCATCCAGTATTGGATAATAGCAAATGGTTCAACAACCATGGCTGGTACAATATCAACAACCTCAATTCCAGCAAGTTTACCGAGGACCTGAGCAACAAGGTTCTTTAGGTAATGGACAACCGCATTGTCAAAATGGTTATCAACAACCATTCTATACTAGTTATGTCCATCAACCTTATCAAAGTTACCAACATCAGATACATTATGCTAGTATGCAAAGACCCATTTCTCAGGGAATCCCATCTTATCTTGGGTACGCTTCACCAAACTTGAATCAACAACTGCCATTCGTAGCAACTCTGGAACTACCAGATTTGAACCGGTTAACCAATGATCCAATTGCCTATGCAGCTTGGTGGCCAATGATTCCTCATAAACTTCCATTAGATATTCCTAAATTCAATGGAAATCTAGGTGAAGATCCATCGAATCACGTAATGACCTTTCATTTGTGGTGTTCATCCAACGCCCTCAATGATGATTCGATTAGGCTTCACCTTTTTCAGTGAATGTTAACTGGTCTAGCAACAAAATGGTACATTGAATTGCCTAGAGCATCATTTGATTTTTCAGCGCCCTTGCCACTACCTTTTTAACCCACTTTCAATTACCCATAAGGTATGAAATAGGAACAAAACTCCTTACCAATTTCAAGCAGACAACCACCACTCACATATCTAATCATACTCATGAGTTGATCCGGATTTAAACAGGAACGCAATAGATTACAGAGATAACCATAAATACTCAGATGCGATAACCATAAATAAAGAGCTACAGTGGAAATAATGCTTCCTTTCATTAATGGAAAATACTGAAATACGCTTACAACCAGAATTGGAAATAAACCAGCTAGGGCGATGGTAGCTATCTCTGAGAAGAGATGTGCGGCTACATGCCTCTGAACTGTTCCGAATTGTGTTAAAATGAGGCTCGAAGGCCTATTTATTATTGAGAAACAATGGAAAACCATTCACATTCCAAAACCGACCCTTAGAAGATCAAACGCCAAATTGTGGGCCCCATTTTGGGTAAATTGGTACATCAATTTCCCGGGGTCGTAACTTTGGCATACGATCTCTGTTTGACGCGTACAATAGCTCATTAGAAAGATCTATTCGAGCATTATCATTGTTGGAATGGGAAACATTGGTCCATTCCATGGACCCATGTTGCCCCTGGATTCCCCAAAAAGCGTCGTTTAGGGCCTCAAAACGGCTCCGGAAGTTCAGGACCCGAAAAACTGCTAAAAATAGTAAGTTGTGCTACAATTAAGGAAACTGAAAAAAACTGAAAGGGACAATTGTGGGGGTCCAAATGGGATAGGTGGGTGGCCACCAACATCCACCTGGATCATTCCTCCCCCCTTAGCAAACAATGGTCCCCTTTGCGTTGAGTTCCTCCATCTGCTGAACTTGTCCTGCAATCTCTGATGTGTTTAGTAATGGTGGGAAGCATGGTCGACGATGGTCCACATTGAACAGTTGGTGCAGGTGAAGGAATGGAGGAATGATGTGCTCCAAAGCATTATCGCCCGTAGCCTTGGTGCTGCGGTAAGGACCATGGCAGAGTGGTCTGAGTTTCTGATGGGTTCTGGTAAGGCGTTCTTTCTGTCGATGCAACCAGACTTTGTTGCCCACCTAAAACTTATGTGGTACCCCTGTGGGTGAGGAGAAGTTTTTCCTGTGTTCTGTCATGACTGTATCCTTCTGCTGCTGCTGTTGCGTGGAGGAACCCTTTGCGGGGGTCATGGATGTAGCAACGATCTTCCCTTTACTTTGGGAGTGAACCATACAGATGAACTTCCTGGTCTGTGAGATGAGCTTGCTGCCTTTCTTAGCAGTGATCAAAGATGTGGCGGTAGGTGGGGCTACCTCTGGTATCCTGTATAATGAATTATTCAAAAAAATAATGACAGCACGAGGCCTTGACTCATACACAGCATGTCGCCTCCACAATTATGGTTGGCCTAATAATACATCACAAACATCCAGAGGTGTAACATCACACAATACCTCGTCTGTGAATGGTTTGATGTTGTAGGGAAGGCGGCACTGCTGGCGAACTTTGAGATCTCGTGCTTCATGAAGCCACCCGATACTGTAACGGCTGCGGGTGTGGTGTAGTCGGTAGGCCCAACCGCTTCACGACCTCTGCTGAAATCAGGTTCTTTTGGCTGCCACTGTCGACAATGAATTGTAGCGGTGAACCCTTCACCCACATCTGTGAGTGGAAAAGACG
>APFE031537461.1:0-20133 GCA_000404065.3 Pinus taeda | reverse complement strand
TTTAGGGGGCAACTGTTATAGACATATTTGGGCACTGCAACCCCAATCACATATGTTGATAAACCAAGGGCTCTCAAACCCCTAAAAGTGTTGTTTCAAACCCTAAAGGATCAAGGTAAACTGATTACCTCATTTCCCAGAACTCCCTGGAAAACTACTCAGAACTGGTCAAAAATGGACCATACAAATTGCTCCATGTTGAGGGTGTGATGCATCTCACCTGTTACACACAAGGGATGTGATGCATACTAAAAATCCCTTCTGTAGGGTGTGATGAGCGAGAGTAGACAAATGGCAAAGGTAGTTTTCTAGGTGGAAAATTAGAGAATCTTCTAGAAACTGCTCATATGACACTTGCCTCTCTGAATTCACCCAGGGATGAGTAAGATAGCATGAAATCTCCAAATGGAACCAAGAACTATCAGCGAAATGACACTAATCAAAAACCTAGAAGCCAACTCACCCATCTACAAACATCTATAAATGGATCCCTCATCCCAGAGATCCAAAAGGCTGGAATTTTGTAATTTGGATGGAAGTGTTGTTGCTTTCTCTTTGAGACATTGTATTGTTGGGTGATCTTGCTTTTCATGAGGTGAAGAGGGCTTTCATGCTGGGAGGATGATGCTGGATCAGACAGCTGGGTTGTAATCCTCTCTTCTACTTCTATTATTAATAAAGCTATTTGATTTTTCCTCCATATACTTGTGTACTTGTAAATCTTGTATTTGTGGATGCAATTGTATGGTTCATGTACATCTTATTCTACATTGTTTATGGCATTATAGATCTCTATGCTTTGATGGTATTTTTCTGCTTTGCCTCTACAGGTGTTCTTTGAAGTGGGACAAGTGAGAAAGGAGTGGTGAAAGCTCTATCAAAGGAGAGAGGAAACAAGCAAGGAGCCAAGCGCAAGACTGAGGTTGGTGCTCTCTACTTATCTATTATCTATCATCCATAAAGGAAAACACAAGTTGCTTTGAATTGTTTATTTCTAAGATAGCTACTAGTCTTAGTGGGACTATCAGATCAAATAGCCATACTAGTTTTCCCAGAAACAACACCAGTCTCAACATCAGAAGATATCCCATCTACTATTCATATGTATCCCACTTTTGACGGTGCATATGTGAAACTTATCTCTCCTGAAGAGGCTTTAGATAGCTCTTGACCATCATGTGGTCTTTCTTCCTCCAATCCACCCATATTCCATTCTGATGAAGACATCATGGAAACTATGAAAACCCTTGATTACCCTTGGGATGATATGCACCATCGTGTGTACTTCCTTCCACAACAGACCCATGACCAATATGTTGTGGACTACAAAAACTTAATTCATAGTGAGGTCAATCAGTTCAATTACCCCTTACTTCAAACCCACGTTTTCGATCCATGTCCGCCATGTGGCCAATACGTTACCAC
This sequence comes from Pinus taeda, assembly GCA_000404065.3. NCBI lineage: Eukaryota > Viridiplantae > Streptophyta > Pinopsida > Pinales > Pinaceae > Pinus > Pinus taeda. The sequence goes on along the minus strand of APFE031537461.1, from coordinate 18,708 downwards.
TCAATGTTTGGGTAAGGGGGCATCCATTTTGAGAGTCCAGGAGAAGTAATTCTACCCAACCCTCTAGTGCATTTGGTAGTGTCGAATCTAGTACCATCATTCTTCCCCATTTACAAGAACCTCTAGAGTCTCATATCACTTCATATCACTCTTGAGATTATCCACTTACTTGTTTTTCCATCTTACATCAACAACCCAGTCCCTTAGACATTATTGTTGTTGAACCACCATGTTTTCTAGGTGAGCATTAGTTCATTATTTTTGAAGCCACTCTTTGGTATAGTGACACCATATATGCAAACCCAGAAATTTAGTCCATTTGATTCATACACGCAGTACCAAAACAAGATTGTTAATCCACCATTTCCTTTCTCTAACTGTATCTATACATTCTTCCCATAACAAGACAACCATAAACAAATGGAAAACCACATCATCAAAATGTGTTTTGAGTCCACTACTCTAAATACATCTGGTATGCCCAAAACATAAATGGTGGGGGCATATATGCCCCTACATTTCCTCATTATCATTTGGAGGATCTCGTTCTAGTTGGGTCAAATTCTACTCTATGTGATGCCACACTTACCACCTGGTCCTCATGTTTGAATTCATGGGTGGGGATGATCCTAGATCTTCTCTAGTAGTTCATTCGCATGTTCCTGTTTTGTTAATTCTTCACTAGAAACCATCCTATCAAGAAGCATTAAGGCCATTTTTAGAAAAGTAAGGTCACCTGCCTGAAAGTTGCAGACACTGATTCTAACAGACGGTTTATCTGCTATGATCGCTATAAGATTTAGGGCCTTCTCCTCCTCTCCAAATTCTCCACAACTCACCATGAAAATGAGTTGGATTTGGAGGCAAAATGTCCTTTTATAGGAAAAATCCTAGTTTTTTCCATCGTCCATTGCGACCAAACCGTAGCTTCATTTGACGAACCGTTAACACCGTCAGAAAGATCTCAACAAGTTCTATAATGGGACTCCCTTTATTTTTGGTAATTTGAAACTTAATTAGGAAGCCATTTTTCCCATGAGGTCTCACTTTTTCGCCTCTTAAAACTGAATATCTATATTTGAGACACTTTTACTGTGGTACCACTTTAACTTTGCACTGGTTGACTCACACGTCAATTTTCATCATGAGTAACCATCACTTAGTCATGTTTACATCATCCCTATCGGACCTCCCCCACATGGTAGCATCATTGAGTCACCCTTGTTTAGAGCATCTTAGATGTGTCACCCTTGTACTTATGGAGTCTATTCTAAGTTCCCATTGTGTCCCGTTACAGTGTTTCATTCATCATCATATTGCATTTCTTCCATTTTATTCATATTTTACCTCCAATCCTTCTGCTCCACCTTTGCAAAACCCTCATTTGAGTCATCGACCATTCCCTCTGGAATCGAGTCAGTCACTTCCAGGTCAACAACTTTTACTATGCTCCGACAAGGGAAGTTGTCATTCCACCATCCATTTTGTTTCCTTCCATCATTATCCCCGGTGTTAGTCCTTCAGTCACTCTACTATATTCCCTCATGCCTTCATTGAGGCTTCCTCATTTCCTTAACTCTAGCGGGCTCTGTTTTATAAACTTTAGCACATTTATTCCAAAAGAGTGGTATAAAGGGAGGTGTACCTTGGTTCTAGCTTCCATCTTTGTTCTGTGCCTCATATCAAGAAAAGGGACTCATTATTACCCTTTGACTTGGTTGTTTCTCATGTGCTCGACGTCAGCTTCTTATCACATGATAGATATTTGTACACTCGACAGTTTGGTAATCCAAACGATTGTCCCATTGGTTCCTAGGTGTATGTGAGATGTTTTCAGACCTCATGAGGGGGTGGCCCTTGAGATATCCCCCCACTTGCTTGAATGACCACAGATGTTGATCCAACGTACGATGCAGTTCTGCTGATTTGATGGGTTTGGTTTCTGCTGCTTACAATGACCACACCAAGCATGTCTTTTCCAGATGATCCTTAAGATATTTAGAGACCTTTATTATTCAACAGGCTTCCTTAGTTGTGATCTCCCCTATCCATGTTAATTTGAGGGGCATTATATCTCATGTACTCAAATATTATTCTATTCAATCCTAGACTATGTTTTTTCTAGGTGCATTATGTATATGGGATCCATTGTATTATTTTATGGCCCATTAATGCAAGTGTATCATGTATCTTGTATCATGTACTTTATATCTCAGTCTCACATTGTTGGGCTCATTATTATTCTTTGTACTCAGTTATCTCGGTGGGTATGGGTATGCCTCCCCTACCTTATATGAGATCATGTACTACCACATAAAAAGAGACTTCTACCAATATTGTAGGTCTCGTCCCCTCCATTATTTTTCCATCCTTCACTTGCTTCAAATTTCTCTATCTCTCTCTCTGACTACCCTTTTGGCATCTCGTGAAATTGTAAATTACAATGTATTTCGGTCATATGATTTTCTCCTAACACTCATACATGTGGGTGCAATCTGTTATCACTACAAAATGATCACCTAGCCATTTCTAACTAGGTGGATTGAAATACACCATGTAGATTTAATTTTACAATAGTAAAATCACTTTCACTATGGAAAATAATTTAATAAACAACTTTTATTAAATTATTTTCTGATTTAAATCAAAAAACCCTATGAGAATAATTAGATAAATCATTATTTATTTAATTTTCTCTAGGAATGATTATTTAATCATTATTCCTCATCACATTTGACTAAATCCCTTAGGAATATTTAAATAAATCATTATTTATTTGAATTTCCATATTCTTGTTATTAGAATAATTATTAAATCACTATTTAATAGTTATTTTGACTCTACACCTTTCTTGTTTCTTGCGAAATAATTAATAAATCATTTATTTCTTAATTATCTCTAAATAATGGTATTTAATCATTTTAAATTCCTTTTCCTTCTCCAATAATTATAACAAATTATTCCAAGTAGTTAGATCTTAATTTGGTTAATAATATTTTATTATTCTCGATTTTCAAGATTAACTCAATATCTTGCTATATAAAGGAGGGTTTTTCATTCATTCTTGACCATGATCATTATCATCGTCAACATTATCGTCATTTTTCTTGAGCTTCCATTTTGATTTCATCACTTTTTTTGGGTTTTTCACATTGAGAGAGAAGATCAATTTTATAAAGCGTCAAGGATATCAAAGAACCCATCCCATGGAGGGGGACTTACAGACCAATTTGTCGATCTCCTTCACTAGGCGTTATCAATAAAAGATTAATTCATTTAAAATTGTCTTTCCAATTGCGTTATTATAATAGATTCTTTATATTTTTTCTTTATTTTTTGGGTTATATCTTCTTTAAATACAGGTTTTCTATTTGTGTTTCAGATCTAAGATGATGGTAGCCATCAAATTTTTGTTAGGGTCACTTGTCACCTAGTGACTTAAGTGAAGTATTTTTGGTACACCTAAGAATTTTCACACTAAAAATTAGCTCACATCTCATATTACCATCCTCAATCTACTGGGAAAACTTAGATAGTTAAAAAATGTTTGGAAGGATATTTTTGTTTCTTTATATTTGATAAACAAACACAATGGTTGAATTGCTTACCTCTATTTGAATGGTGGTATAACACTTCCATCCATATTGTAGAAAAAATGACCCCATTTACGACACTTTATGGATATCAACCACCATCCGTCGCATCATCTTTAAGAGAAAATTATAAGGTTCAAGCAGTGGAATATCAAATCTAGCATTAACAATAAGTTCTCCAACACTTAAAGGATAACCTCACTCTAGCACAAAATCGAATGAAATAATAGGGAGATCAACATTGTAGTGAAAGAAATTTTGACGTAGGTGATTGGGTATTTTTACGGCTACAACCATATAAACAAATATCGCTCAAGCAAGCTAAGAAGGATGATAAATTATCACCCAAGTACTATGGTCCTTACAAGGTGCTGAAAAAGTTTGGTAATATGGCATACAAATTGGAGTTGCATGCATATTCTCGAGTACACCTCGTTTTCCATGTTTCATTATTTAAGAAGGTTACCGGTGACAAGCTTCCAATTCAAATAATGTTGTGAAAACTTGATGAAGAAGGAAAAATCATATTCGAGTCTAAAGCAACCACGAAAATAATAACCTAATAAATAAGGAATTGATCAATTTAAGAGTCTCATTAAGTGGGAGAACTTACCTGCTGAAGATTCCACATGGGAGGATGCAAATTTTATACGTAAGCATCCAGAACTACTCAAGTGTTGAGGAAAACATGTTTTTGAAGGAGGCGGGCATCTTAAGTCCCTATAATACTAATTTAGCCCCCATATTATTATTTTTGTGCCCATGTAGCCCCCATATTGTTATTGTTGTGCCCCATAGAAACCCACTATTGTTATTGTTGTGCCCTTACATTATTATTGTTATGTAGGCTATGATTATATTGTGACCCCTTAGACTCCGATATATACAAAGGAGGTCTTTTCATTTGTATCATCCAATAATTGTTCATTTATGTAATGTAGAAGAGGTTTTCCCCTTCAAGAGGATAATTTTAAGTCATTGATCCATATTTTCTTTTATTTTGTAAGCCGATTTCATAACATTCCTGCTGCAAGAGAGCTCATTGGTTTGTGTCTTAGATTCAAGTTCACTATAGTGATTTGAAAGGGAAATGTGCTAATGTTTTAAATATCAACTTGTTTTTGGTTATTTGTTATTGTTAATTTGGTGGCTCACTTATAGATACAAGTTTCCATCCATGTAGACCTCACAAAATAGGCCTAGATAGAGGAAATATGCCTCTTAGTGTTTTGGATACCTGAAGACATAAGAAAATATGTTTTTTTGTTCATTTTAATGAGAACGTGAATGAATTTCATCAATTGGCTAATACTGACACTTATTTTTTGGTTCTCCTAAAGTCACCTATCAACCCTTAGTCTTTCAAAAGGGTGCTTCTGCCCCTATAAGGCCCCTCCCAAATATGGGTGGAATACCTGTATAGAACCCTACCAGTAATAATTTGGATAATGTTCATGATGATGGATGAAATTTTTCACGAGACCCTCTTCACATAGAAGACAAAGGCTGAGGACAAATCCTCTCTAGTCTTGCTCACCATGTGTCTTCTCATTCTCATTCCTCAAGCACTCATTCACATGATTCTCCATCTTAAGCGTCCAACCCCAATTCCTATCTAAAATATATTGTGCCTATTTCTATTACAACCACTCATGATATTCCTACTAGTTCTCCTACTACTGAATCTATTGTTGCCATTCACCTCGCTTATAAAATTTTTGATTCTTATCGACTGCTAGTAAAATCTACCAGTCCTAATAATGAGAAGTATACTCATAATAATAAACACTTTAATTTGAATCTTTCTTCTACAGTTGCACCCTTGAAGGAATGAGACAAAGGAAACGAGATCGTGTCTAATGAAAATCCTGTAGAGTCATCAACACAACAACCAATAATTTCTATTAAAAACATTTTTTCTAAAACAACAGCTAACTCAATTGTTTTCTCTTATAAATTTTTATTTTTTGAGTTGATGATATAGTCTTAGACTCGTATGTTGTTTTGGTGACAGTTCTTTTTATGGTTTTGATGCTTTACTTATATGGAAATTTTGAATTCACTTATATGTGTGTGTGTGTGTGTGTGGATTATCTAATGAGAGACAGTCTTTGATAATCGACCGTTATGTGGTGCATGTTTATGCGGAAAACAAAAGGTATTATCATGCATGATTTGAATTTATTTAAAAGAATCTATGATAATGTTGAAATAAAATGGTTATGGATGTGGTTCCTCCATCACTCTTGAGTCACAAGATGTTTCCAATCTATTAGGAGCCAAACATTTAAATTATTTTCCTTCATACTTATTCAAGTCAATTTATTACTTAACTGAGTAAAAATAAAATACAGTGGTGGCATATTGTCTCAAACAACGCTTGATTACAAACACTTTCTTGAGGAAGGAAAAAATAGATAGAAATTTTACACATAATATGGTATGATTTAGTTTTATTTCTTCATATTTAGGATAATTTGTTGTTTTATTTGGGTATTTGGGTCTCATGAAATTCTTGTTACAAGATTTCTTTTAGATAGTAGAAAATTAGGGGAGGTATGAAAGACTTACTTGTTGAGTTAGGTATATTTGTCATAACTAATGATTGGCATTTTTTGCAGTAGCATACCAATGTCAAAAAGGTCTCATTGAGCTTGCTGTAACAAGGCCAAGGCTTATTTATTTTTCTTGTTACTTGCATTTGACTTATATGGTTCATAGATGTAGTCATTTGTAAAGCAGATTTTTGTCACAAATTATATTTAATCTATTGATTTTATTATATTTGAACAACATTTTCAAATATACTCAATGAAGAATCTATTTATCATCTTACCATCCTATGTCTTATTTCTTTTACTTATTTTCTTTACTTCCCTTATCGCGGTATCTTTTGTGTTGTATATAGTATCTCTCTTGTTAATAAATTTTTATTTTAAATACAAATAATGAGTTTTAAAAAGCTTGTTACATGACCATAAATGCATTTTTGATAATATGTCAAATGTGTCTTGTGTTTTATACTCATAGATACATTTACTTTCAACCACTTTGATCCTGTTTCTTTTGAGATTGTTGATAGTATTTGTGTCTCATATAAATATTTAAATAGGAAAACCATATTGATGTTTGTTGTGCTTAAATCATAGGTAATTACTTCAAAGTTGTAACATATTTTAAGAAGGCTATAAATTCTTAGTAATGTCCCCATATTTCTTGGTTTAGTCCACCAAATATCTGAAAAAGCATTGAATGAATAACATTTCTATTTTTTCCATCAATGTATCCCATAGATGATGATTGGCGGAGGATATGTGAGTGTTTTTTGCCATCTCCACATCAAGTGTAACAATGTTTATAATTTGTGGACTGGTTCCCTGCCCTAGTATAGAAGAGGTTCTAGGGGCCATAAGTAGGGGGTTGTAGACTACCGTATGAGATTTATCAATTTCAGAAAGAACAATGAGTGTATCACAAAAATATGGAAGATAAGGGAAATGATGGAAGAATATCCATGCATTTCACTCAAGTGGTGGTTTGTGTGTCAAGTCTTATTCTTCTTATATGACTTAGGGAGAGTGATTTGAAATGTAGGAATCATTGTAGGGTCTAACTGAAGATCCTCCAAGCTGAAAATAACTTTTAATTTTGGGAGGTGTTGATGGCCCTTAGTATTGCAACAACATTGTTGCAACTCGCAAGGGTAGAAACTTCAATTGTCAACCCAAGGTTCATACAAAATTAAGTGGGATTAGCAATATATGTGCAACATGAATTAACCCCCCCTTTAGTTGATTTTTTTGTTGATGGAAATACTGAAATGAAATATAGATGTATAGATACCAAGTTGACTAATATATGCTATAGGAAAATTGCAATTGTAGAAAACAAATTGCTGAAAGGAAAATGCAACATAGACCTAGATTGCTCCCAATAAAGGAAGTAACACTTATACACTATCTACAATGAAATAAAACACACTTTCATGCCTCTATGTTATCTTGAAATGAAATTAAAGCACGGTACCGCAATGAAATCATGTAAATTGTAAACCCTAATTTGCAGGAAAATATATATATATATATATATATATATATATATATATATATATATATATATATATTATATATATATATATATATATATATATATATTCTAAAGAAAACAGTCAAAGCATCTATAGGGTATCTATACCTCCAACTTCCATTTTAAGGGTGGCAAGAGGGTTTAATATATCCAAGAATACAAATCATGAATTTATTGCAAATCTGAGTGAGTATGGAAGGCTGGTTACAAACTGCTACATGAATCCTTGTTTTTCTACAAGAGATAGTCCAACAAGAAGGTAACCAGAAATACTACATGTTTGAGAAGAAAGAAAGCTATGGAGAAGCTAGAAATGATCAAATAAGCCCATTAAAAGAATCAAAGCATCTAGTTTCAAGGGTAACCTAGAAAAACTCAAATTCATGTGCTTCATGTAGTTGCAAAACATGTAGTAGTTTAGGAAAAGAATGACCAATAAATGAGTAGAAACAAATGAAATGAAGTAAATGCAAGTTGAAAGTTTCATTTAACTAATGTAGATACTGTAATTATCATAATAAAGTGCTAAGATAACCTACAAGAAAAGAATATTCATTAAAAATCTCTAATTAACCATACAATAGTGTTATAAATAGAAGTAACTTTCAAAATTATTTGAAAAATAAACAAATGAATAAACATGAATAGTAAAAAAGGGATATGGAGCACCTAGGGTGGACCCTAACTCAAGGAACCTCAAAAAGTTAGAAGAAAACTAGACTAAGAGCTGGAATAAGATATCACTTCCATTAACTAGAAAAATATTTGTACATTATAGAGTTACAGAAAATCCTTAGAAACGTTAATATAGAGTTTTATCTTATTCTTTAAACATGTATCTACGTGTATGTTGGGCTACTCTATTCTCTTATTTATATAATGAGTGGGGAGTAACCTCCTTGAAGGGACGACTAAATTTCCTTCCAAAAATCCCTATAAAAGGGGACCTTACTTTCTAGGTCCCCTTACAGCAATAGTAATGGGCATTAAATACCCTCAACTGACCAAGTTGAGATTATCCTGTAGTAGGGAGCAAGGCTATTGAATATATCTCATTGGCCCATGAAAAATATCTTTAAAATACTACACCATAATAATGTTAGGAACATAAAATATGGAAATCCTCATTTCCCCTCCTAAGAACTCATTAATTCAGGAAAGTGTGTCACTAAGTTGAAAAATTCAGGTTTAATATAGCTTGTATGTGCATAGGAGTGGTTAGAAGGGCCTTATGTTTTACCTATTTGGGAGGCCCATCACCTCCCTTCTACAAATAATGTTCACCCTTTAAGAAACTTGCTTTTCTTCTTCCCTTTGTTCTTTCTCATTCATCTTTCTAGTAAGTGTTTCACATCACAAGATGAGTTAGAGGTGGTTATACATGCAGCATGGAAACATGCATTTTCTTCTATGGTTTGTCATTCCTTGGACTCCTCTACTTGGATTTAATGTTATTTTGGTCCCAACAACAAGGGTGGATAGAACCTGAGCCCAATCTACTGGTGTCTAAGCCTCTATAAATCCTTTTGTATGAGGGATTCTTAGCAAGTGTTTCCTATAATAGACAATGAAAATGTTATTATTTGATTTCATGATATGTGGCAATTCTTTCCATCTCCTTTGTAAAGCTTGTGATCTATCATCTCCTAACAAAATGAAAGTGTCTTAAAAGTGGAGGATGGCCTCCACTTGTATCTGCCTCTAAATTTCCACTACCCAAGGGTCTTCTACAAGGATGGAATGACTTGAAGTGAGTATAGAAGGGTTTGGGTGCTCATTCTTGATCAACAATGGTTCTCTTATTCCCCCATATATGGGTTTTTTAACCTCCTTAACCCTTTTTTTCCTCATGCCATAACCAAGATGCTAGGGCTAGCAATTCTGCATCTGCTAGGTGTGGGTTTGGATCCCATATGGTCAAATATGTAAGGAAACATTTGTGGAGGTATAATTCAACAACCTTGGCCATGTAATCCATACTACATTATAGAAAACAACTAATTAACTCCTTGGTCTCTTGCAAATGGATGGTCCCTTTCTATGCAATCTATATGATCTAAAATCTTCACCACTTTTCTTTCACAAATAATGAGTAAGTCTTTGAAGGCTCTTTACATATAATTTTCTCTAGGAAGAGATGTGCCATACTCCCTAAGACATTTCCAATGATGTAATATGAGTGTCTTTTTCTTGTAGAAACCCATGTTTTTGTTGCGATTGGATCCTTAGTTGTTTGTTCTCCTTTTCAAGCTATTCCCTGCTATTTTATTCATCTAGCCTTAAAAAGAGCATGTATTCCCTCATTCTTTTCATCTCATCATTTATTTTAGAAATATAATCTACCCGATTCTCTTGATCTATTCTCCTCCACCTGTGATTTTCTACCTTTACTTTATCCACCTCAAGTAGTAAGTGGGGCACTATGTGTTCAGGGAGTACTCTTCCTAATGTTTCTGCAACATGCCAAGAGAAAATTCAAGAATTCCTCCTTAGGAATGACTATTTTGATAAATTTTTAACCTCCTATATCTCCACACAATTCTCTTATAGATGGGCATCATGTCCCTATAGTTTTAGTTTCTACTATGTGGTCTTAAGGAATTCTTGTACTTCACCTTACTATGCCTCTAGTTCTTGTGATTCTTTCTTTTTTCGTCCTATAGCCTTCCCCCTCTAACTGGATGTTTCCTCAATGGTAATGGGGATAGCAGAAGAAGGTTTTAGTTTTCCATTAAATCTTATCTTGGCACTTTTCCGTCTACTATACACAATTAATTGAACATTCCTACTTGTTTTTGGCTTGGTGGGGGTGTTAAGGCTTGCTAGTTCGGTTGCAATATCCTTCTCCTCCTCTTCTAGGGTTTCTCCCCTTTTTTGTTTTGTAGGGTTGGTCATTTCCTTCCCTTTCCTTTTCTTGGTTGAACTCTTCTTAGGTTTATTAAATTCTCCTTGGGTCTCTAGGAACACTTGTATGTCCATTTCCACAAAATTCATCCAAAGGATGGGATAGTGAAGGTATTCGAAGGAATCAATAACTAATAAATTAATCAGTTTTTGATGGACCAAGTAAATATTTTTTCCTTAGTTATAAGGAGAGCTTCAGCGTAAATCACATAAGAAAGACTTTTGTCGACGCGTTTCGAACCAACTAGTGTGGTTCATCGTCAGGACAAGTTGAAGAAACAGATCAGGCTTTAGCAATTTAAATAGGCTATGCAGAGACTCCAACGGCTACTTAACAGCTATATTTGACTACCTAACAGCTATATTGGACTCTAGGACCAAGGCTATAAATAAATTTAATTTTATTATTATTATATTATTATAATTCTAGAGATGAGAGAAATTAGGTAAGATTAATCCCTTAGCGAATATTATCCTCAGAAATTTATTTGTTACACTAAATTAATGGTTATCCACAACCTAGAATGGTTTCTTGATAAATGAGTAAATTATGTTGTATATATTAATAAATCCAATAATACTAAGATAATAATATTGTATTTATAGAGATAAATACAATACTTTGACTTTCTTGCTCATCGCCTTAAGGGATTGGGGAAGGAAGTAGAGGATACTTAATAATTCATGATTTGGAAAGTGAGCCTAAAATATCAGCTCATATAACAGTCTAAATTGAGAGACATACCCTCATATGGAATGCATTTGAGAATGTGATAGACTACCTAATATAAAGGGCTAGGTATAATCTCCCTTATAATTCCATTTTTATCCTCACCAAGTTCTTCATTGGCTAGGAAGAATCCTCTCTTGGTATTAAAGGATTTTAATCTCCCTTCTTTGTTCCATTTCAATCCCTTAGGGAGAGTGGTGAACCTATTGATGCAATATTCATTGACATAGATGAAAAATCCCTTGAATGAAGTGACCAATTTTTAACCTTCATGGTTTTTCAAATTCCATAGCAACCTCATCATCAAACCCTGTGAGTTTTTCAAACAATCCTAACCATTGACAGTTTTCCAAGATAACAACAACCTTCAAATTATATTGTATTCTATTTGTATCATTTGGATCCATTATATTAAATCCATCCCCATTTTGTATGATTGAGTTTGTACAAATTTTTGGTTTTAATTTCAAAAATTTGGACAAGCCTTGATAAGTTTTTAGGTAGAAGAAATTGTTCCTGTGCTCCTACATGATACAAAGTTTCTTGTGGAAGTAGGATACATTGTAAATTTTTCAATTGTAAACACACACAACCTCTACTAAAATTGTAAAAGAAACATAAACTGCCCTTATCTCTCAACAATTAGATTAGGAAATATGTATGAAAACTAATAAATTCTTTTTTTCTTCCTTAATTCACAGTTTTGGTAAAAGAGTTCTATAAAAAACTTAGTGATAATTCTCTAACAAGTACCCAATAGGTTGATTCCAAATGTAAGATAACGTGGTGGAAAGAGTTCAATGAAAATATTTTAGAGTACCAAGCTATTTACAACATGCTTTGGTTTCATTGTGAGTGATTTCAGAAACACGCTATGTTCTTGTAGAAAACCCTCTATCTTCTCTAACATTCTGTGACCTATCTCTTGTAGCTTTGTAACTTACATTTTGTAACGTATAGCCTCTTTTGGTACTGATGGTAACTATCATTGTGGGCTCATCATAAATTCTTTTCATGCACAACATTGAATGTAGGATGGGTGGTGAGGTTGACCTAACTCTTAGTTCATGTGGAGATGAGTTTGGTTGGTATGGAGGAGTGATTAGTGCACAACACTGAGTTAGATACCTACCCTCATAAAACTTCATGTATCTTGTATATCTACTTCATATGATCATTATTAGTGAAAAGAACCACTTTTTTGAAGGATAGCCAATTTGTATCATTCACTTTTCCCACAGGATGTGAACTAATTTTTAGATAAAGTGGAGTTTGTTTCCAAATTGACCAAGACTACTGCTAATATGATTGTGTTTTTGAAACCATTACCTTTTGCACAAATAAAATTTTATCTTATGATTGAATGAATTCACAATTTGAGTGTTATGGGTTGCACACCTTATGCTTACCTTTCATGGTGTTGGAGGGTTCTCTTTGTCCATTTTTAGGTGCCTTCAATGTGCTCTGTGGTGAACAAGAAATCCTATAGGATCCTACAAGGAATCATATATTTTCTCAAGCCTTTTTTTTTATCAAAGTTGGAATGAGTGTTTGGAGTTACTAATCTTGCTATAGGATGTGGTCTTCTTCAAGAGTACTATTGGAAAAGTGTTGTAATTGATCTCAGAGGAGGTTTAAGGTCAAGGATGGAGCATATATTTGGGGAAATTTTAACAAAAAAATGTCATATTAGATGATCCTACAAAGTCCTCAAATAGATAGGCCTTAGAAATACGTTTCCAATGATATATGTCACATAGAAAATCTCCCAAGGATAAAGGAGAAAAGATGGCTTGAAGTTAATGCATAACTAAGTAGTTTTGTGTTGAAATTCATCTGAAGCCCCGAATTGACATGGGACCCAATATGGGAAGATATAGAAAGTGTGTAAGGAAAATATCTTGGACCACCAAATTCCATGGGGCCTAGTCTAGGAAGATATTGAAAGTGCACAAGGAAAATGGCTTCGACTATCAAACCCCCAGATTGGTGTGGGACCCATCTCGGACTAAGACCAAACTTATTTAGTTGTTCGGATATATTAATCTATTTGGGGATGTCAATGTAGGAGATTTAAAAACCCATACTTGTATATAGGATTATGTGTGTTGGTGAAGTTCTATTGTAGAATCAGTTTTCGTGCTCGAGGATTTTTTTAATGGAATCTCAAAAAAATCACTTGGACATAACCTTTCCTTCTCTATATAGATTAATGATGTGGAAGAATGCCAAGACCAATAATGTGATGTACATATGGTGCTGAATAAGATAGAGTGATGACATGGAATGTTGACATATTACACTAACATTAGTAATAAGTCACCGTGACATCAACAAATGATATGGCACATTTTCTATAAGTGACACACGATAGGAAGTTTTGGCAGTTTTGGTGGCCAAGTGGGAAAAATCCATATGACATGTGGCACCACATAGATATATCCATGTGTCATGATGACATCATCATGAAAAAATCATGATGTTTCCTTGATGATGCAGTATTATAGTAGACTTTGCATTAGGTGAATGTGTTTTCATGCAATTTTACATGTTAATGGTTTATTAAAAAAGGCATGTGATAAGGCAGTGGGCCCATTTGCATGTTCATCATCTAGAGACATTTATAGGATTGGGCCTTTAGGTAGTTTTTGATGTAAAACAATAAAAATAATTCGGAACAATAAAAAACAAGGTCACAACCCTTGGTTTTATGGACTAAGGCCATATTTCGATGGAGTTGAACAAGTGCATGACTGTCAAGTTAAGGACAAAGTCATGTACCATGGTTCTATGGAAAAAGTGTCGTCGACTCAAGGTGGTTTACTAAAATTGGTTCTCAATAGATTAATCTAGTAGTTTATGCTAATTTTTGACATTTTAACAAATTTATAACTATAGTTAAAACTATAACCAAAAACCAAAATTGAATTAAATGTACTTATAACATAGAGTTTGCTTCGAGAACAACATGTAGGGAATAAAGGAAAACTGTTCACAACCAAACTCTAGATATATCTATAAGTCATGTGAACAACAAGAGAAAAACAATATCTAATTAAAATTTTGAAACAAGTTAGAAAAATAAATAAGTGGATTAAAATATATATAATTAGAAACAATATTACAAAGAATGAGATGAAAAAATATGATTGTGAATCAGAGGTGTCTTGTGAAGCATGAGAGAGTCATGATAGGTGATTTTGGTGAGCAGGATAGAGAATTACTTTGAAGAAGAAAATATTTCATGATATGAGTATGAAAATTATGTGAAAGAAGGATCTATAGGGTTATGCAAGTTATTACTTACACAATAGGGAATTGGTGCCTCCTTTTAGTCAGTGATCATAAATCAGGGAGATGGTGCTTCAATTTAGTTGGTGTTGATAAAATATGGACTTGGAGCTTTCTTTGGGTTGGTGCTTCATAAATCATCAAGTTCGTGATTGAAAATAGAGAGAAGGTAGAACCCTTCAGTGGATTGTAACCTATGAAAATAAATTGATGCAAATTAAAGTGGGATATTTATCTTCCATTATAATTCAAAAGAGATAGTATTTTTTCTAGTTTTCCTTAACTATTTAACTAACTTACGATTTTCTTGTGAACACAGATACATACAAAGGCATGTCTATTGGTGAAGATGAGAATGATAAAACTATAGAATAAATTTCTAATGCTCTTGACATTAATATGATGCCTAAGGGTGTTGTTTCATTAGAGAAACTTTTCTATCTACAAAATCAGTTTAAAGGAACCCCCAATACAAAGACCCAACTTTTAACCTTATCGCATGAACAAATCAATATCAAGACATATGAAGACCCAAAGTTTGTTAATCTTGGTACATGTTGTTCTCCACAAGAACAATGCACATTTATTTAATTATTCAAATAATAACGAGATGCGCTTGTGTGGACTTATGGATATTTAAATAATTCTGATGTAAAGATCATCTAACATGTCATACCAATTAAGGACAAGGTTGAGACATTTCAAAAGAAGTTAATAAAGGTGCATTTGAAACATGAACCCTTAGTATGAAAGGATTTGAATAAATTTCTTGATTCTTGGATTATTTTTAGAGTTAGAAATTCAACTTGGGTCTTGAACTTAGTCCCGGTAAGGAAGAAATATGCGGAAATTAGATTATGTGTGGATTTTTTTAATCTGAGTACAACTTCAAATAAAGATAATTATCTAGTCCCATTGATGGGGAAAATACTATAGACAGTCTTTGGTGTTGAGATGTTTTCGATGCAGGATGGTTTCTTAGGATATAACCAAGTAGTGCTAGCAGAACCTGATAGATTCAATACTATATTAAGGACTAAATGGGGTGAATTTGTTTTTAGACACGTGTCGTTTTGACTAATTAATGTGGGAGAAAAATTTTAGTAGGAAATAGATATTGCATTAAAAGGGTTGATCAGTTGAATCATAGTAGTCTATCATGACCATTTCACAGTGTTGTTGAAAAGGATATATGATCACCTACATTGTTTAAAGAAATTTTTTGAACATTGCAGAAAGTATGACATACCATTGAATCCAAAGAAAAGTATCTTCACAGTGTTTGAAGGAAACCTCCTAGGGCACATAATTGCAAAAGTGGTATCAAAATGGATCCAGAATGTGTCAAGACTATTACTCAGATCCCTTATCCTATTGGTAAGAAAGTGATGAAATCCTTCATTGGAAAGATCAACTTTCTCACCAAATGTATTTCAGCTTATGCGCAAATCGTTAAACCACTATACTACACGACTAAGAAGGATGTAGTATATAAATGGGACAATGATAAAAAAATAAGTTTCTTTCCAAACTTAAACAACTGATAGTTGAAGCTCAAACACATTTTAGCCCAAACTTTTATACACACTTTATTCTTTATACTTTCATATTAGACTTCTTCATAATACTCATCCTAACTCAAAAGGATGATGAAGGGAATGACTGGCCAATTTCATTAATGAGTGCAAGCTTGCAAATATGATAAATAAATTACATAGGTATAGAAAAAAAATCTTATGTGGTATACAAAGCATTAAATAATTTTCGACCTTATATTCTTAAGAATCATCTCATAGTATTCATTCCCCATCTCATAGTCATATCATTATTTGTACAACAATAATTACGAGATGAAGGGGGCTAACTGAATAACTTGTTTGCAACAATATTACTTAGAATTTAAGCTTCCTCATAGAGTTAGTATCCATAGTATTTGTAAGATCATCACTAAAGAAACAAATCTACACAAAGAAGATATATCATGGTGGAAGCAGGAAATTGAGATGTATAACATTGATTTTACTTTCTCACCAAATACACCAACCTCCAGATACACAAACATTTGGAAATACTTGGAACAAGGAACTTTTCCTTCTCATTTGACAATGAAACAAAAGAGGGCCATTCAGTTGAAATCTTTGTCATACCAGTTGGTCCATGGTGTGTTCTTTCATAAACATCATAATGACATTTTTTTGAACTATCTAGAGTCACCTGAATCAAAGAAAGTTATGAAATACATACATGATGGAGTAGTCGATTGACATGGTGTTGGAGATATGAGAGTGCATAAGGCCATGTGAGAAATATACTACTAGAAAACATAAATATGCTCACACATAAGCATGCAAGTGTCTAGTTTCTCAAAAGTGTGCTGGTTGAGAAAGAAGATAAATTGCTTCACTCTAGCCTGTCATAGCAAAAGAACCTTCTTAACAATGAGGTTTGGATGTCATCATAGATATTATTCCTCATTCGTTAAAGAAACATTAATATATTCTAAAAACCACATATTATTTCACATTGTGGGTTGAAGTTGTACCACTAAGAAAAGTGAATGATAAGGAAGTAATCCATTTGCTTAACTAGAACATCATTACTAGGTTCAATGTACCAACCTCAATTGTTCTTTACAATGAAACATATTTATCATTACTAAGATAATATGATTTTTCATTAGAAAATGGTATTGCATTGATGAATTCTTCAAATTATTACCCTCAGGGAAATGGTTTAGTGAAACCACCAATAAAAATTTAATTCACACTATAAATAAAATAGTGACAAGCCAACAAATAAATTCGTATAATGCTTTGATAAATGTTGTTTGGGCTGATTTGGTTAACTTAAAACCTTCTCTAGGCACTTTTCCTTATCTCGTCATTTATGGAAAATTATAAATCCTACTAATGAGCCTAATTATTTCAACAAGAATTATGCAACTCCCAAGGCTACCATCTTTAATTATCAACCCGGGGTTCATACAAACTTAAGAGGTATCCGCACTATATGTGCAACATACAATGTGTCCTTCCTTTGTTCTCATTATATAATGGAGTGCATCTACTAAAATCTAATCCTAAACAAATTGCATAAAATGAATTGATCGAAATGGAAACCCTAATCTATTGCAAGAAATAAAGTACAAGGAAAGAAACATATTCTAATTGCATAAAGATCATGAACTAAATGTAAAAGAAACCTAACTTAACATTGTTTATCACATGCCCCGGATGCGGGTGCTGGCACGTCACAAAGGGTCGAGCCACATGTCCAGCATGTGCCGCCCCGTGCTCATATTAATGGTTAATGGAATACGCCGTCAAAGGTTTAATCCTCCGCAGCCCGAGCTCTGGGCATTCAATGCCAAGCAGAGTGAAGAGATGGCATTGCAGCTTGCAATTATTGCTCGCCCCCAACGAGAGAATGAGGCGGGATATCAAGGTGTGGATGAGCAGAAATGAGCTCATTGGTATGGTGCAGCTGGGGAGGTGCAGACGCAGAGGAATTCGACGCAGGTGCAGACGCAGAGGTGGGCGGTTATCCTACCACTTCGACCAACCATCTTGGCTTTCCGTCACTCCAATTCAGGCTCAGGTCTTAGGTGGAAGCGGAAAATCAAGAGCAATCAGGGCAATCTGGTTACGAGGAGTGAAATTCCTCCCTCAGGCAACAGCTACTCAGAGGTTGTCGCGACTGAGTGGGACTTGTGGCGAAATTCGCCTTGGGGTTGGTCTGACAATTCACCTCAGGCTAACAAAGGAGATGGAGGGGTTTCCATGGCGAGGCTGTGGAAGCGGCAACCAAGCAGGAGGGGACCTGGGCGAGGTTCATCCTCTCGCCCTCCGGCAGCGAATGAGCACCATCACTGCTGCTACTGCTATTGCTACAGGCGGGCAAGGGCTACGCCACTCCAAGCTGGGCAATTCACGGAGGTTGGCAGCTCAAGCGAAGGGGAGCCAGTTCTTCCAGCATTTGGCTCGGTTGTGTTCACCCTGGGCAACTCAAAGGATAGTGCAGGTATCAATGCTCATATTTCAGTTCTTTTTACTAAAGCTCCTGAAGGGAATGATAGTGGGACACCTCCAGGATTGGCGGAACCAC